>PVKU01010995.1:0-47325 GCA_004027475.1 Anoura caudifer | reverse complement strand
TCCGCCTGCCGGGCAGCTCCACAGTCCTGCTCTCTCCCACCAGGCATGTCTGTCTCAGCCTGTCACCGACACCACCTCCACGGGCTCCGTACTTGCTCAGAAACCGCCACCGAGCTCGCTGAGCACTGTCTTCTGGGTCGCAGGCCTCGGGCCTCCAAACTAACAGAAATAAACCCTTCCCAGTTCTCCTCCTATGCCCTACAACTGCTCTAGGCATTTTACATGTATGACGTCATTTAATCCCCATAACAACCTTATGCAGCAGGCACTATTATTATCATAATTTATAGGTGGGGAGACTGGGGTGCAGAGCAGTTAGATGATATGGTCACAAATTCCAAAGAGGAACCCCCAGACCCCATCCCCTGGTTACTCAAACGCTAATATAAATACTGCCGACCAAGGGATTTTGCAGATGGACTTAAAGTCCCAAGTCAACTTCCCTTAAGGTTCAGAGATCTACCCACGTAAATCTGATCCCATTCAGTGAGTTCTTTCAAAAAAAGATTTTAAGATTTACAACCAGAGAGGTTGCAGGCACAATAGGACTCAACACGCTACCGCTGGCTTTGAACGGTGAGGAGAGTGTGCCACACGGTGTGGGTGGGCACTGAGGAGACACATGGCCAGAGACTGGCTGTAAAATGGAACCTCAGATGTACAGTCACAAGAAACATGAATGACCTTGGAAGTGAATCCTTCCCCAGAACCTCCAGAGGACAGCCAGCCCACCTGACATCACAACCTTGGCCCTGTCAGGCCCGGGAGAGCAGAGAACCCAGGCACACCCTGCTGGACTCCTGAGCTACGGAACTCTAAGCGAGAAGGTAGGTGCTGTTTTCAGGCACTAAGGTAGGTAATCAGTTACAGCAGAAAACTAGCCACATGGTGAGCAAGTAAACAGAGATTTAAATTCAAGGAACATGGGTTGAATAACATTAAAATACCACACCCAGTGGCTCTGAGTGGCACTGAATGATACACCCCATGCTGTGCTGACCCCCTCAGGACCTCCTGACGGAGGCTTTGTCACAAAGCTGAAGGTGCTTCCAGCACTTGGCTATTGTAAATTGTGCTGCTATGAACATTGGGGTGCATAGGTTCTTTTGGACTGGTGTTTCAGAATTCTTAGGGTATAATCCTAGCAGTGGAATTGCTGGGTCAAAAGGCAGATCCATTTTTGGTTTTCTTAGAAAATTCCATACTGTTTTCCATAGTGGTTGTATCAGTCTGCAGTCCCACCACAGTGCACTAGGGTCCCCTTTTCTCCACAACCTCTCCAACACTTGTTGTTTGTTGCTTTGTTTATGATGGCCATTCTGACTGGTGTGAAGTGGCATCTCATTGTGGTTTTAATTTGCATCTCTCTGGTAGCAAGTGATATTGAGCATCTTTTCATGTGTCTCTGGATCCTCTGTATGTCCTCCTTGGAGAAGTGTCTGTTCAAGTAAATGAGTGGATTAAAAAACTATGGTACATTTACACAATGGAACTCTATGCAGCAGAGAGAAAGAAGGAGCTCCTATCCTTTGCAACAGCATGGATGGAACTGGAGAGCATCATGCTAAGCCAAATAAGCCAGGAGGTGAAAGACAAATACCATACGATATCACCTTTAACAGGAATCTAACCAACAAAACAAACAAGCAAAATATAACCAAAGACACTGAAATTGAGAACAGGCTGATAGTCACCAGAGGGGATAGGGGAGGGAATTTCAGGGGAAAAGGGGAAGGGTTTACAGGAACAAGTTTAAAGGACACATGGACAAAAACTAGGGGGTTGGAAACGGGAGGGAGGTGGGGAGGGCTGGGGCGGTGGGCTGGGATGGGAGTAAATGACAGAAATCTGTACAAGAACAACAATTAAAATAAAATTAAAAAATAAATAAAACTGAAGGTGTGGATCTGATCGTCTTCTCCTCCTGAGGAAGTCTCTAGGATCCAAGATGGCAGGGGAGTAGGTGAAAGTTACACTCGTGTCCTCCCAGGACCAAACTGGAATTACAGCTAAAATATAGAGCAATCACCCTGAATAACCAACTGAAGAAGTCCCCAGCAGTCTGCTTAATCCCAAGACAAAACCTCTCAGTAGTTTTGCATGAGGTTTCCCAAGGTCAAGGCCACTGGGACTTAGGCTGGGATGTGATACCTGTGTACACAGGTGTATGGTTCTCCTTGTCAGCAACGTATAACTCAGTGGGAAGAAGGCCAGGGTGTGCAAGACAGGACCACACTTGGCCTGCAGTGGAGACCTCATCAGGTGTAAGTTCCTCTCTCAATTCTTTTTCTACCCTCAGTAGCACAAATCCCTGGGATGCTTACATGTTTTTCTTTCCCACAAAACAGACACCGGTAAGTATGCAACAGTTTTTCTCTCTAAAGCCCTAAAAGATTTTACCTAAAAACTTTTTAGGCTGAATGGCAGCTTTGCACCAGATAGGAACGGTGACCTTCATATCACATCAGGACTGAGGTGAGAACTGCAAAGGAAGACTGAGGCACACCCCGGACAAGGGGGAGCTAGGTTTCTGCATGGGGGCTCTCCAGCATCCAAACTCTCGTTGAAAGAAAAGGCCTGCAATTAACTTGTGCTTAAAGTGCCCCTGGCAGCGTGGATCCTCCCAAGGCACAGGCTTCACCAGGGTCCAACCCAATGGCTCGGAGCTCCTTGCCAAGTCAGGACGAGATGACCCCCACGTTGGCTGGCTGTGCTGCTCTCGCACGCCTGCACCTCTGCTCACATCGTCAACATCAGCTCTGTTCATTGGTAAGTGCTGGCACATGTGGGGTCCCTCAGACTTAACACCAATAAAGTAAAGGTCCTGAGACAAAAGCCGTCTCTGTGTGAACTCATTCTGCATCATGCTCAGTTAGTAAAATTAGAGCCAATACATCACGCCGATTTTCTGAAATGTCTTCTATGAATCTCTGGTCTTTTCTGACAGAGTGAATGTTTGCCATGTGCGAATAGGAAGAGATTTGTCGTGATTGTCAAGAAAACTTACATAGATGAAGCATTTCTGGATGTGGTCATAGTTCAGTCAATGAATGACAATGATTATTTCTTGATGTCCGTGAACCATGTTCAGATTAAAATCTAGTTTATTCCTTCATTTGCGAGCAAATCCTTGGCTAATAATAAAATGACCAGGTTTTGCTTTTCTACTATATCCTCAAGTAAAGCTTGTGAATTTTTAATACACAAACAAAAGGGAAGAAAGGGAGCAGGAGGAAGAGGGACATCATGGCATGTTCGAACGTGCTCTGAGCCAGGAATTTGGACACCCACAATTTCACCCTGGCCATGTCCCAACCCCCAACTAGGCTTGCTTGCCTCTCTGGACCCCAGTTTCTGCATACGAGATGAAGATAATACCTAAAGCACTACACAGATTCATTGTGATTACTGATACTCCTTTTAAACTGAGGCGTAGTGGTGGGTAGTTGTCCTAGACCGGGGTAGCTGTAAGTCTTTGGTAGGAGGCTGCTCTGACCTGGTATCAGTTTTCCAAGTAACTCCCTTTCTGTTTTGCCTGTGGGGCCCTTTCTGTCCGCGTAACAGTGAGACGCTTCTATTCCTGCAGAGGTCATGGCTGTGGAGATACCCACTGCAGCGGTGTGATTATCTGCTCCCGAGAGACTGTGGGTCCAGGAAGGTTACAAAACATCAATGTATTTCAAAGGCTGGGAGAATGTGTCATCCCGAATATGCCCAGCATCCATCACACAGAATGCTTGATAAAGTGATTAATGAAGCAATTATCCAACGAAGAGCTTTTTAGCCTCAAATGGAGCCCAGAGTCAATGATCAGGCTAGGAAAAGCAGTCCCTGAAATATTTCTCTTTTAGTTTCTTCAGGAAGTTGTTAACCAGAATTTCTGTCTCTAGGAGAGCAGACCTCAAGTAAAACCTTTCTTAAGGTGCAAAGTGAGAGTCGAGCTATGTCAGATACCTCCCTGAACATGTAAGAATGCATATTTCATCGGTGAGCAAAATCCATTCATTTTCTCACAGACTGCAGCAGGCCATGAGTCAGGCTATTGATTTTTCTCCTGAAGCGCTGGTGTTCCGTAAATTCATCCACTTGATAAATATTCACCGAGTTCCAGGCAACATGGTAAGCCAAATATTTACTTGAATGAAGCTGCCAATGATAAAAAACATTTCCAGACATTCTTCATTTGTTTTCAGGGCCTGAGGTATGTTAGTTATCTAACACCTTTCATCCACAGGCCAGTGCACCAACTTGGTGTGGATTCAGCCCTGGTAAGAACAAGACACATGAGTGGGCCCTCCTAACAGGGGCTCAGCAGGGACCTGGAGGATCAGAATCTACCACATCCACACAAAGAGGTGGAAGAAATGAGTGACATCCACAGAGTCAATATCCTCCAAGATCCCAGACGCTTGCCCTTTGACACCCAATTCAGGTTTTTTTTTTTTTTGTTGTTGTTGTTTTAATTCAATATACCAACATCTTCAACAGTGTGACCTTGGGAGAGGACTTGGTATTTTGGAAACATTCAAACTTCATTGAGAACTAGTTATGATAAATAAGGTGGTTCATAGGGGGTACATATTGTTTGTTTTGTTTTTAATAAAATCAAGGCACTGGCTCTCAGGAAATGAACCACATTTTCTTGGGTGGCTAAGGAAGTGGCTATGTAGACAGTTCTGGAAGCTGGTTCTACATTTTTGTGAGCGGGGTCAATTCCTCTAAAAGAAGCACATGTGTTTCTCTAGGACTGATTAGGAGGGACGGTGCATTTTTGCAGGGTATAGAGGGATCCGGTTAGCTCCGGAATCTCAGTTCTATAGCCTAGGCTTCATTTTTCCTTGGGCACACACAGATCATTGCATTGTTGTTTATATTTAAAACAGACAACAGAACATGGGACCTGGTGTTCAATGACCACACAAACAGCAATAATTTTTGCAACAAATATACAAAAGAAATATATACAAATCAAACAAACACAAGTTACAATCAAACAACCCTAACAAGAAAAAAAAAAAAAGGCTCTAAACTCAATCAAGAACCAGGAATAAGGCCTTGTAAATGAGGAGAACTCTCTAGGCCTTCCCTGTCTCAGGGCTGTACCATGAGAATAGGAACGAGGCAGCTTAGACTACCCTCACATAGTCCACCTTCTTTAACGACCTTGTAGTGAATTGAGTAAGCAAGAAACCCTTGGTAGTGCTTCCCAGATAAGAATGGCAGCTCTCTGGCCTCTCTGTGATGAGGTCCAGGAGAGAATGTTAAGTAAGCAAGTCAGGAAGGATTTGGGCCTAGACTTCACTGTGGTTGCCATCCGATCGAGCTGAACCATTTCACCCTCAGGGGTAAACACGGAATGCAGAGAGTAGGAAAGCTCAGATTGCCAACCTTTTATTTCTTAACTTTCACTTTTATTCCCATGGCTAAAATCTGGCATACCCTCAAGATTTCTACATGCCATAACTATCAAAAAAAAAAAAAAAAAAAACAGCAAGCAATCTGCAGCTGACCATTTTGCAGGAGGAAGGAAAGAGCTTACAGAAATATCAAAGGTAATCTTTGACTCTTGGCACACGGGTGTTCATTTGATTCTGCTCTGGTCCTGCATCAGGAAACTCTGTAAGGTAAATTTATATGCAGTGAGATCATGGGAGGTTCTATGGAGACACAGTCCGGTGCCGGGCAAATCACCATGCCAGGTTTTATCATCCGTGACCCATGGAATTCAGAGAAGGAAATAAGCATTTCTAAATATCAAGGCTGATAGTGAAGGAAGTGGGTGGATAAAATGAAGCTGGGAAAATAACGCAGTAATAGTTATCATCTAGCAAACAAAGTTTGTTAAGCCCTTACCATTGGAAGACAGCAGTTACTAAATGTTAGGCTAGATGGGCCATTTTTAACCTTTCTTATCTTATGGCACACAAAAGCTAATCGCTAAAATTCTGCAGCACAAAAAAAAAACATATTATATTTTTTGCTGGCCTAACAAAAAAAGTAGGTATGATTTTAGTTCATTCATACTGGACAGCTATGATTCTGTTGGTCGTTGTCTTTTTCTATGTGACAATTTAAGGAAAAATAGGTCAGTATTCCTGACTGAATAGTCACTTATTGCCTGTTTTAAAAATTCTTGCAGCACCCTGGTTGAAAATCATGGGGCTAGAGGTTGACAGCTGAAGATCAAAGCACATATAAGAGCTCTGCTGTGAAGAGTTCATCTGAAGATGTGCTGGAAACCAACAATGTTGACAGGCCCAGATTAGCTCTCTGAGAACCAGAGAGGATAGGTAGGTTTCAAAAGGGTTTTCTCTCTTCTCCCTGGAAATGGAAGATTCTAGAATCAGTGGATGATTTGCTCCTTCTTTCGTTATCTACATCAGCGATGGCAAAGAGACACACAGGACACTGTTAAATACAAGAGAATTTTCCCCGGTCCCTTTCATTCAGAAGTCCACACAGCACTCTTCATGAGAAGGCTGAGGGTCTGGACAGCTGGCTATGCCCACAGCATTCCTCTCCTCAGCTGGGGTCGTGTGACTCCCTGAACTGCCCGAGTGGGACCATTTTAGTGCTTCCTCATCTCGCCCTACCTCACTCACTACAACTCCCTGCAGGGCCACTGGGGACATGAGCCCTGGACCTGTACCACAGCTGTAGCTTTGCCACCAAGCCAAACACCGACCCTCCCCCAAAAGGGAATCAACCACTCTTTCACCCGTTCCTGGCTTCGCCACCGATTACTCAGAAAAAAGCTCCGTTGTTAAACCAACCTGTTGTCTCCAGATTGTTTGAACCCAAAACCTATTACTTCCTTAACTCCAAGCACGTTGGCTATGCTTCTGGAGCACTATAATTACATGGCCTTACATCCTCAGCTTCCTCAGTGTCCCTTCCTTACCTGAGACCTGTTCTCGGAAGGACCTATATTTCCTTCTTTTACTTTTCACTTCACTTGGGAGTGACAAGTGGGGACAATGTCTTTGCTTCCCCATGCCACCCACGTTTACCTACTGCTCTTCACCCCTGCAGCGGCCCTGACCCTGCCTCAGTTTTACAAAGAAAAATAGTGCTCAACTAATTTATATCAAGGGAGCCAAGAATATACAACGGAAAAAGGACAGTCTCTTCAACAGTTGTGATGGGAAAACTGGACAGCCACAGGCAAAGGCATGAAACGGGACCACTGTCTCATACTATACACAAAGCTCAACTCACACTGGATCAAAGACAAACATAAAACATGAAACCATACAACTTCTAGAAGAACATGTAGGTGGTAAGCTCCTTGACATCAGCCATGGAAATAATTTTTTTTTAATTTGACGCCTGAAGAAAAATAAACATCAAACTAAAAAGAGACTGCAGGAAATTTACTCAGAGGCTGTTGCGATTCAGCAGAAATGGCAAAAGCTTGACCTAAAGCTGCGCAGGGGAGATGGAGGGGCCATGGCTGTGAGATAATGCAGGGGTGTCCAGCCTTCTGGCGTCTCTGGGCCACGCTGGCAGAAGAGTTCTCTTGGGCCACCCATTAACTACACAAACACTAATGAAAACTGATGAGCAAAAAAAAAGAAGTTTTAAGTAAATTTATGATTTTGGGTTGGGCTCATTCATAGCCATCCCGGGCTATGGAGGTGTGGTCCATGGGCCACAGGCTGGACATCCCTGTGAGAGATACCAAGGAAGAAACAGCTCTAGTATGTGGTGAGTGATTGGGCGTGAGCGTTGGGAGGGGGGAAGGCATCCAGCTTGGTACCCAGATTTTCAGGTTTGGAAGCTATAGGTGGGTGAGGGCATTTCTGAGATGGGAATTCAGGGCAAGGACCAGACTAAGGGCTCCACATGATGAACAAGAACTTTATCACACTGGGGGATTTCGGAGAGAAGGCATCCATAGGCTTCAGGACAGATGTCTGCACTAGAGATGTATCGCAGTGTCACCAGCATATAGATGGTGGTTGGACTTCAAAGAACGAGAGGACCAAGGATGGTCAACAAATCAACAATACGTGTTGTATGTTTCCTCAGCCCCACAAGTGGCGTGAGTGTGGGTGAACTCACTTCAAACCCCAGAATCACTTCCTATCCTGGGATATTCTGACTTAGTGTGTTACTATCATGTGATTTGCCAATATAGTCGGTACTTAATAAACACCTATAAAGTGTTTATGACTTCACGCTTCTAAAAACCTACCTGATCAACAGAAAAAAACATGTGAATTATTTGTAGGGATTTCTCTGAGGTATGAGCCCATTGTCACAGGAAAGCACTGGTCCAGGAGGAATAAGACCCTCCAGACTGTGTTCTTATTTTTGCGCTAATTCATACGTGATCGTAGAAAAACCTTTACCATCGCTGACCTTCAGTGTCTGCACCTGTAAAATCCCAGGGCAGGGCCCCGTCGGACTGTGTTATTTTGTATTGCCCCCAACTTTTAAAAGGAAGTATCTCTCTCTCCAGGGCATTTCAACTGAAGATTTATAGCCTTTCAAAAAAATGTGCAGCGAGCAGAACTCCTAACCAGCAAAGCCTCATGTGGTAAAGGGGGCTTCCTCTCTCTGCCCAGTAATTTTCTCAGTAGCAGAACATAAGTGTTTTATGGATTCTAAAATTGAAGATAGACTGAAACGTGCATCACACCCCAGATAAATAGTGATACCAAAATAGAAGGTTTGTACAATGAGAAGGCCAAGAATGGACTGAGAACAGGAGTGAACTAACTCCTACAAAGGAGTTGCTTGGAAAATGCATTGGAGGGAACATCGGACTCATGCGCAATTCACTCATTGATGTGTGTTTATATGTTTGTTTGTTTGTTTGTTTGTTTGTTTGCTTGGGGAAAAAATAGTGCTGGGGAGAATTTTGCACATGTAATAATGGAGCCAGAAGGCTTCGACAGCGTTTCTTTAAATATCTTTCATTAATTTCCTATCTCTTGACATTGAAAAAGGTACCTAAGATAGAATATGGTTAACTATTGTTATACTATTATTTTCAATAATGAAATATTGTTCATTTCTACTCAGAGATTAAACACACAGGACTCACGTAGAAAATTTTGGTGCATCTCTAAGAAATCTTTATCTTACAAGATTAATTGCAGTGTAGCCCTATGATATATAAAGTTAACTAGTTCAGTTAAAACAGAAAAAAAAAAACCCATCTGCTTAAACAAATCTCAACCACCAGCTTTTGAAAGTCTTTTTTAAATTGATATTTAGTATATTTGAAAAATTGTAAATAAATATGGTTAAGTTAATGTTACTAGGAGAAGTAGTCATTTTTTTAAAATCTTGATATGAACATTTTCTTATATTCCAGAGGGAAGAGCTTTTATGTGACCCAAAGTAAAATGTCATTGATGCTTTTAGCAAGATTTAATTAAATTTCACCAAATTTCCATCATTATTTTGCATAACAATGTAAAAGCTAGTGTAACTTGTGATACACTTAAGAAAATAAAATGAACATTTCTGTTTGATTAACCCAATTAATTTTAACTACTAATCTGTACCTTGAACATAGCAAAGTGGCCCAAGGAATGATTGGATGACTACAACACAATGACATGTTCTATGTGGAAACATGTTTGGGGGAAAGAGTGGACCTCCCAGGACCACAGGACACCCTCTACGGTTACTTCACCGGAACGGGCTTTGTCTTGGCGGAAGCCCCAAAGTACGGACCTGAAAAATCTTCTCTGTGAGCCGGTTTCTCTAAGGACAAGGCATGCGGTGCAGAGCGGATCTTTTTTTAGGAGGGTTCATGGAAGAAACGTTGCCCTTCCCCGTTGTCCGTCTCTCTCTCCCACACAGAGTCGGGTTTGCAGCGAAGCATCAGCCACCGACCTGGTCAGAGCCAAGTCTGAGTCTCGACTCTTACGAACGTGCGCAGAGGACTCATTATTTGTCTTGACGTCAACCTCATCCCTGACTTTCCCCTTAGTGCCTCTCTGACTTGGTTTCCCCAATCACAAATTTTCCTGTCATTTGATTGAGTTAGGTTGTGTTGATTGTATTAGTCTTTTAAGCTGGTTCCCCTCCTTTGTAGGAGGGGAATGAGAAAAGAGGGAGAAAATGGGGAAAGAAAGAAGGAAAACTTCACACTTTTGTATGCCTTATGTACCTCAGCGATTCCTTTTCCTACATAGAGCCAAAATCTTAAAGTAAAAATGACCAAGAGGTTTTCACAAACAAGTACATGGAAAGAAATTTTCAAGTTTGTCGAGAAACTTCTGGTAAATGGAAAGAAATTAGTGTCAACTCTGCCAATGAACATGGAAGAGGTGAAGCTACACTTGAAGAGATGGGAAGTGAAGTTTACTGGCTCTCACAAGGGAGAAAAGACAGGTCTGCAGGGCGGATCCCACATGAATTCTGCAGTAAAGTCCCCAGAGAGGAAGGTCCCAGAGGAAATCAACAGGCTGGAAGGAGAGAGAGCTGGCTGGGTTGCAAGACAACATCATTCTGGCATAACAAGAAGGGGTAATGAGGTGACTGAAAGATGAAAGACAGGGCCAAGTCGCATCTCTGAATCAGAGTTCACTTAGCAGGCCAGCCAAGAAAGAAGGATCCATACACACTGAGACAATCGTGCTTTCTGAGAGCAAGGCCTCGCTGGTGTATAATTTGGTTTCTCCCCTGTGTGCATCTAACTTGTAATTGTCCTCTTGCTGGGTCATTCCTTAGCATCACGACCACCTCCTCCATTGCAGGAGTAAAGGGAGCCTTGCTCCTTTGAACTACGATTACTAGGTTTCACCAGACTTGGCTTCTATATTAAGCTGAGGCAGAGATATATAAACATGATAGAGTTTAGCTTTAGAAAGAACTTAACGACACAAACAAGGGCTGAAGGGATAAGACAGACTGAAATAGATCTCAAAACTGGAAGAGCTCCAAGTGGTCACCTAAACCGTACTCCTTAAAATATATCAAGGAAACTGAGGCCGAAACCAGAAGAGTGACCTCACATTTCCAGTTCAGAAATTGTTGCTCAAAACAATGGAAACAAACAATATAACAAAAACACAAAATGTAGTTGAGTATCGAGAATAAGGTAAGATCCAAATTCCCTCAGGAGTGTCTCCGGGCCCAGCCTGATGGGGTTCCACCAATGGGCTCAGCCTCCCTGCCAGTCCAGTATCCTCTGATTCCCACCAGTCTCCTGGAGCGCCCCCCGGTGCAAGCAGCGGGGAACTACGGCCCCTCCACCTGCTACATGTCACTCTGCACAGTTCCCAAGGCACCTCCTGGCATTGCTGCAGGGTTTTAGGGTGTGGGATCTGATCCAGCTGTCTGCGTTGGAATCCCGTCTCTACCCCATACTGTCTTGAGGCCCTGGGGAAGCCACTGTACTCTCTCCGCACCTGTGAAATAGTCATAAGTGTGTGTCTATCTCAAAAAAGACAGTCCTATAGTAAAAGAGTTTATCTACATAGAGTTCTTAGAAAACTACACAGCACGTAGTAAATGCTAAGTAAATATCAGGTAGTATCTCCATTACTAACCTTAGCAAAATATTTGAGTTCTGTTCTCTTTTTTAAGATTTTATTTATTTATTTTTTAGAGAGTGGGAAAGGGAGGGAGGAAGAAAAACATTATTCAGTTGCTTCTCACATGCCCCCACCCAGTGGCCTGGCCGGCAACCCAGGCATGTGCTCTGACTGGAAATTTCACCGGTGACCTATGTACGGTTTTCAGGAAGAGGTTCTACCCAATGAGCCACACCAGTCAGTGTCGAGTTCTCGAAATCAGAGAGAATGACTTAGTTTTCTCAATCCCCAGCCCCTAGCAATGGTCCTGGCGCACAGAGTAGGTATTCAGGAAGTGTCACATAAATAAATAAGTGAATGGATTTGTAAAGACTAAATTTTTTTATTCAATCTGCAGAAGTGAAGTGTCTTAGGGTCAGAATTAAATTTGAAAAATGGTGATAAGATGGAGCAGGTAAATAGGTCAACTATGTTTTAAGGCAGGCAGACTGGTCTTTTACCAGAACGTTGAAGATTTTTAGGAGATATTCTCTTTCATACAAGTAAACCCTTAGCAGTTACCAGAATCCAGTTCCTGGGACACTAACAGAGCAAGGAAGGGACTTTAAACAATTCCCCATTTTATCAGAATGGACCCATTGCCTCTTTTACCTCAGGCCTAGAAATGTTATATTAAATCTCCTTTTATACGATTAATCATCATTATATTAATATTCCCCAAAACCAACTTTAATAAAAATATTAATTTAATTAATGTGTTGGTGTTGTTAATTTATTCATTTAATATCGATATTATATATTAAACGGCAACTCAGAAAGGATTAAAACTTAAGTGGAACCTGTTCCAAAATCAAGCAGAAGTATTTGATCCCCTGTTTCAATGAAATCTTCCCCACTCTTCCCCTGAATGGTCTGAATGGATGTTTGTCAGAAGGAATAAAGGAAAGAATTATGAACTGTGATTGTCACTAACCACCCTTGTGACAGCACAGACAATGAGAATAATCCACAGTACGTGTTTCATCCCATTTAAAGAGGAAGGAAAAGTCTCCCCATTCGGCTACATCTCTGACACTGTCTCATGAACCAACTCTTGTCCTTCCCTGGCTTTTGTTTGTTTTGTACATACACAGCCTGGAGCTTTTGTAACCAGATACAGAAAGTTTAGCGACGTGAGATTAACCCTAGTGTACACAGACTTGGGTCTGACAACTCCGACGAAGAGCAGCAGACAGGCCTCATCTACGGGGATTTCAGTTTGCAAAACGCAGTACAGAACTGGAGCTCGTCGGAATCCGGTCTTCATGAAACTTGGAATTTCAAGAAAGACACATCTGAGAAACTCTGTAGATCATTGGTTCGATTCCCCTGTGCCAGACAGGGAGAGCGTTAACTTTGGGCCAGAGCTCACGGTGACGACACCATGCATGCCCTGGGTGGCTGGCCTCCAATTTGGGGATCTTCAGTTCACCTCTGAACTTTCTGCTCCTCACCACCCATCTCTCAACCTTCCCATGGGTGTGCCATGCTCTTTTCTAGGATAACCTCCCTCATTGGGTTCTTCTTCGGATGAAACGAGAAACAAGAGTTTTGCATACCCAGACCCCAGATGACCTTAGAGTCAAGTTGCCATTTTGGAGAGAAGAGATTTGCTGGGAATATCAGCACCAAACCTGCTGTCGTGCCTCTGAACCCTCAGAGAATTTTGTTAATTGTGGGCACTATTATGGATGTCCCCCATATACTTTCCTTTCCCCCTCTGTCAAATCTATACTTAGGAGCCGTGAGGTAGAGCATGACTTTTGGTGAGTAGAGGCTGGCTTTGGGAGAGGTTAGAGATGACTGGAGTCTCCTCTGGCTCTCTGGTGCCTTCCCAGGGACAGCCACCAAAGCGTTCCCAATTGTCACTCAGTTCCTCCTACCTCTCAGATAATCAGCCTCCTTCTCGCCACCGTCACTACTACTAACAGGACATTCATTTTCTCTCCCAAGGTTTGTTTTAAATAGCTTCACTTACTTACTGTGTGGCTTCAGGTGACACAGACATTTCCAACTTCTTTCTTTTCAAAATTGAGTTAATTATAGCATCCGTCTCAGAGAAGGTGACATCCAGATGAAATTATATAAGATAATCTTTGTAACAATATTAAGCTTGGCACATGGTAAATGTTCAGCAACATACTAGAAATACAATATATCCGATACATATTTCCATGTGCTTGATGGATAAAAATAGTGCAAGTTTCGTGTTTTAGATCATCATAAAAGACAGTGATTTTTTTGTTATCGTTGCTGATGCAAAGTCCATTTTTTCCCCAAATAAAAGTTGAATCATGCAGAGGAAGCACATGAGCAGATACTATGTGGGAAGGATGCTTCTGAATAATGACCCTGGTCATTTGAAGAACTGTAATCACAGTGTTTAACGATCACAGAGCAATTACTGAGGGACCATTTGCTGAAAAGAACATGTGTCCTGGAAAATATTAGAATCTTTATTCATCGCATTGCTATTATCAGTGAGGATGGTGTCAATAACACGTTTACAGTTGCTGTTTCTGATTTCAGAGTTTTACGGCAGTGACCGTGTGGAAAAGAACCAGGATGAGTCCCCAGCTTGGGATGTGACTGAAGGCCAAGTTGACGAGAGGCCAGGGGTGAAGGCCAGGGCTGTGACAGCCAGGTCTCATCGGATGGCTGCATTTGGCAGAATTCTTCCCTTACCAATCACAGCAAGCTATTGGGGAAAAGAGAGGAACTTAGAGTGGCTGTGTGCAAATCAAAATTTAAATAAATAAATCCTTAGCTCCTCTAACAGTTACTTTACTATCTGAGGTGCAGCAAGTGGTTCAACCACTCTGTAGCTTATCTTTACCCTCAAATGAAGTCTAGGGTTGTTTCCAATTGATGCAGTGGAATTAAGATTGACATTTCACGGGCATTTCCAAGATGTTCCATTATTGGGCCTATTTGTCAACCTGAACATTTGGGTTAGAGCTAATTAGCATAAAGGTTAGACGGATTGATTTCTACTTCCGTCAAAACTGAATTGGTGGGATAAATTCTCTGGGAAACGTTTGACTAATTTCATTAAGTTCAAGGCTGCATTTTCCCCTGTGTTTTTAGGACAAACTTTAGCTTCTTCCTGAGTGTTGGTTCAGCATTGTATTTTTTGAGTTTCTCCTATTTCCAGATGATCCTGGCCTTTCATTGTATGTATTTTTTATATTAATTAGCCGTAGGCCTCACTTAAGTTAAACACCAACGTGTCTAGATGCTTTTGCTTCTCTTTCACTCCTCGCTCACTACTCTTTCCTTCAAAAGGAGGAAAAACATTTTCCACCGGTGAAAATGAAAAGAGGTGCTGGCTAGGTCTCTCAGTTGGTTGGAGCATCATCCCTATGCACCGAAAGTTTGTGGGTTCGATCCCAGGTCAGATCAGGACACATACAGAAGGCAACCAATTGATGTTCCTCAGAGCAATGCTTCTCTCTCTCTCTCTCTCTCTCTCTCTCCCCCTAAAGTCAATAAAAACATGCCCTCAAATGAGTTTTATAAAAAAATAATAGGAAAGAGGATTATTATTTCTTTCATAGAAAGACCAGGTCATGTGACTCAAAGTTGCAGGCCTCAAAGTTGGTGCCAGGAGCACCAGCTGATCCCCTGGATAATTTTCCATTTAGGTATTTTTTTCATTCAGGTTTCACCTACTAACAGGATCTGAACTTGTCTGTACTTCCTTCACTAGGCATTAGACTTTGTGTACTTTTCCAGCTGCAGTTTAAATATCAGGTTAATCTTAAACTTTAGAAGAATGCGTTTGGAAGGGCTGGTGGAACCTCAGTGTTAAATGTCCTCAATCAATGTTAAACTAAATCTTGACACAGTTCAGGTGAATGCACAATCTGAACTGGTCCTGCTAGAAGAACAGTGTCACGAAGGTGGTAGTGAACCAAAGTTTGAAAAAATAGCAAGAACAAATGAAAAAATATTTGAGGTAAGGGAAGCTCCAGGAAAAGAAATAATATGCCTGATGGTTAAGGTGAACAGCAAGATATTAATAAATGGCAAAGTGAAATGTCCCAGCATTTTCTCTGTCTGCTCTGTCAAAGGCATAATTATCATATTGGGAAGAAGAATATTTTTAAAAGGTAAACTGGATCCAAGATGGCAGAGGAGTAAGTGAAAGCTACAGTAACCTCCTCCAGGACCAACCTGGAATTACAACTAAATTGTAGAGAAATCACCTTGAGTAACCAATTGAACACTGGCTGGGGAGAAGCCTTCCAACCACGGACAGAGAGAAGAAAATGCTTCACCACAATATGACTGATAGGGAGTACGGAGGAGACACCAGAGGGCTGGCTGGGGGGCCTCTGAGGTGCAGGGGGCATATTTCAGCAGCCCGGGTTTCCCGCTGGGAAGTGTGGGGTCTTAACCCCAAGCTGGGCTCCCCAGCCTATAGCACCGGAGCCAGAAAGGAAACCAGATAACACCAATAGTGTAAAGCAGCAGGGGTACCATTGCCCGGGGGGAGATGGCTGAGACTCAGAGAACCTCTTAAAGGGCTAATGCACAAAATTTCATTTGTGGACACTTACCCTGGGTGCTGGCAAAGGGATTGAAGAGTGGACTAGAGGTGCTTGAGGAGAGTCTGGGGTTGGTGGCTCTGGGGAGAGAACTGAGGGAACAGCCCCCAGGATCCCTGCGCTGGGTCATTCCCCAAACTATAGGAGCCATCTCTCTCAGGCAGAGCCCTCCTCTCTGAATGGCATCAGCCTGAGAGGAAGCAATTGCTCTGCCCACAGGAATTACTCTGCCCCACTTTGTGGTGCTTAAGCCTGACAGCTGGCTACAGATCAATTAGATTAACAACTGATCAGTTTCCCAGCTGAATAATTTAACATCTAAGGCACAAAATACAAAGAAGCAGCCAAAATGGGGAGAAAAAAGAAATAGACCCCAAGTGAAAGAATTAGAGAATTTCCCAGGAGAACCAGATGAATTGGAAGTAAGCAATTTATCAGATAGAGAGTTTAGAGTAATGATTATAAGGATACTCAACAGCATGAAAAATAGCATAGAAACCATAAAAAAAGGACCGGTCAGAAATAAGGAATGCAATATCTGAGATAAACAATACACTGGAAGGAATAAACAGTACGGTAGATGAAGCATAGGATCGAATAACTGTTTTGGAAGACAAGGTAGAAAAAAATAATCAGGCAGAGCAGTGAAAAGAAAAAAGAATTTTGAAAAAATGAGGAGACCTTAAGAAACATCATGGACAATGTGAAGCATAACAACATCCTCATCACGAGAATACCAGGAGAGGAGAGGAGACTGAGCAAGGCATTCAGAACCTATTGGAAGAAATGATGACTGAAAATCTCCCTAATCTAGTGAAGGAAAAAGTTATACAAGTCCAGGAACTTCAGAGAGTTCCAAAGAAGTTGGACCCAAAGAGGCCTACACCAAGAAACATCATAATTAAAATGACAAGGTTTAAAGATAAAGAGAGAATCCTAACCGCTGCAAGAGAAAAGCAGGTAGTTACCTGCAGGGAGCACCAATTAGACTGTCATCTGATATCTCATCAGAAACATTCCAAGCCAGAAAGGAGTGGTGTAAAATATTCAAGGTGATGAAAAGCAAGGACCTACAACCAAGGCTACTTTACCCAGCAAGGCTATAACTTAAAATTGAAGAAGTAAGGATCCTACCAGAGAAGAAAAAGCTAAAGGAGTTGGTCGACACCAAACCAATACTGCAACAAATGTTTAAGGGCTTGCTTGAAGAAGAAGCAGAAAAATAGAAGAAAAAAGGGAAAGGAAAAAATAAGAAGAAAAGAGTCTAACAACAAAATGGCACTGCATGCCTATCTATCCATAACCACCTTCAAGGTTAATGGCTTACATGCTCCAATCCAAAGGCAGAGGGTAGCTGGATGGATCAGAAAACAAGACCCATCTATATGCTGCCTGCAAGAGACCCCTTAGATAGAAAGATGCACACAGACTAAAAGTAAAGGGTTGGAAAAAGATGTTTCATGCAAACAGAAAAGAAAAAAAAAGCTGGGGTAGCAGTACTTATACCTGACAAAATAGATTTTAAAACCAAGGGTATAGTAAGAGACAAAGAAGGATACTACATAATGATAAAGGGAATGATCCAACAACAAGACAAAGACATAACCCTAGTAAATATTTACACACCCAACACAGGAGCACCTAACTATGTAAAGCAAATCTCGATGGACACAAAGGGAGAGATACACAGAAATACAGCCGTAGTTGGGGATTTTAACACCCCTTTGATTTCAATAGATAGATATTCCAAGCAGAAAATCAACAAAGAGACAGTGGCCTTAAAAGACACACGAGATCAAATGGATTTAATTGAGATCTTCAGAGCATTTCATCCCAAAGCAGCAGAATATACATACTTTTTAAGTGCACATGTAACATTTTCCAGGATAAACCACATGCTAGGGTGTAAAACAAGTCTCAACAAGTTTAAGAAGATTAAAATCATATCAAGCATCTTCTCTGACCACAATGTTATAACACTAGAAATCAATCACAAGAAAACACCGAAAAACTTGCAAAGACATGAAAGCTAAATAATATGTTATTAAACAATGAATGGGTCAACAATGAGATATAGGAAGATATCAAAACAAACCTTAAAACAAAAGAAAATGAGGGCACAACAATGCAAAATCTGTGGGACGCTGGGAAAGCAATCATAAGAGACAAATTCACAGCATTATACACTTATCTCCCAAAAAAAAGAAAAGAAAATTCTCAAATAAACAATCTAATTTCACGCTTAAAGGAACTTGAAAAGGAACAACAAACAAAACCCAAAGTGAGTAGAAGGAAAGAATAATTAAGAGCAGAGCAGAAAAAAATGAAATACAGTCTAAAAAAATAATACAAAATATCAATAAATCTAAGAGTTGGTTCTTTGAAAAGATAAACAAGATTAACAAACCTTTAACTAGGCTCAACAAGAAAAAAAAGGACCCAAATAAATAAATAAATAAATAAATAAATAAATATGGGACTTCCGGCCAAGATAGTGGCGTAACTAAACACACTGTGCCTCCTCCCACAACCAAAAGAAGGACAACAACAATTTAAAAACAAGAAACAACCAGAACTGACAGAAAACTGAACTGTGTGGAAGTACCACAACCAGGGAGTTAAAGAAGACACATTCATCCAGACCAGTAGGAGGGGCGAGACATGTGGCCGGGCGGAGAGGACTTGTGGCCAAGTGGTGGCTGGAGGACGTAGTGAGGCTGCGGATTGTGAAGAGCAGAGCACATTCTGCAGCAGGCGAACAGGCAAAGCGGCAAAATCTCAGACTGGGCGGTCCCGTGTTCACACATAAACAAACCAGGAGAAACAACTGGGTAGCAGGATGGACTGCACAATCCAGGGTCCCAACTCAGGGAAATAAAGCCTGAAAACACCTGTGGGGGTTGAGGCAGCAGTGGGAGAAACTCCCAGCCTCATGGGAGAGTTCGTTGGAGAGACCCGCAGGGTCCCAGGACATACACAAACCCACCCACATGGGAATCAGCATCAGAAGGGCCCAATTTGCTTGTGGGTAGTGGGGGAAGTGACTGAAATCCAGCAGAGAGTAGAGCAAGTGCCATTGTTCCCACTCGGACCCCTGCCCCATGCACAATATCACAAAGCAGCGACGTGGGTTACCCCGCCCTGGTGAACACCTAAACCTCCAACCCTCACTACGTAACAGGCTCATCAAGACAAAAAAATGGCCCAAACAAAAGAGCAGATCAAAGCTCCAGAAAAAATACAACTAAGTGACCAAGAGATAGCCAGCCTATCAGATGCACAGTTCAAAGCACTGGTCATCAGGATGCTCACAGAATTGGTTGAGTTTGGTGGCAAATTAGATGAAAAAATGAAGGCTACACTAAGTGAAGTAAAAGAAAATGTACAAGGAACCAATAGTGATGGGAAGGGAACTGGGACTCAAATCAATGATGTGGACCAGAAGGAAGACAGAAACATCCAACCAGAAAAGAATGAAGAAACCAGAATTCAAAAAAATGAGGAGAGGCTTAGGAACCTTCAGGACATCTTTAAACGTTCCAACATCTGAATTATAGGGGTACCAGAAGGGGAAGAGGAAGAGCAACAAGTGGAAAACTTATTTAAACAAATAATAAAGGAGAACTTCCCCAATCCAACAAAGGAAATAGACTTCCAGGAAGTCCAGGAAGCTCAGAGAGTCCCAAAGAAGGTGGACCCAAGGAGGAACATACCAAGGTACATCATAATTACATTAACCAAAATCAAAATGAAGGAGAGAATTCTAGAAGCAGCAAGGGATAAGGGGACAGTCACCTACAAAGGAGTTCCCATCAGACTATCAGCTGATTTCTCAAAAGAGACCTTCCAGGCAAGAAGGGGCTGGAAAGAAGTATTCCAAGCCATGAAAGGCAAGAACCTACATCCAAGATTGCTCTATCCAGCAAAGCTTTCATTTAGAATGGAAGGGCAGATAAAGTGCTTCTCAGATAAGGTCAAGTTAAAGGAGTTCATCATCACCAAGCCCTTATTATATGAAATGTTAAAGGGATTTATCTAAGGAAAAAGAAGATAAAAAATATGAACAGTAAAATGACAGCAAACTCACAATCATTGACAACCACACCTAAAACAAAAACAAAAGCAAACTAAGCCAACAGCTAGAACAGGAACAGAAACACAGAAATGGAGATCACATGGAGGGCTATCATCAGGGGAGCGGGGGGAGAGAGGGGGGGAGGTACAGAGAATAAGTATCATAGATGGTAGGTAGAAAATAGACAGGGGGAGGGTAAAAATAGTATAGAAAATGTAGAAGCTAAAGAACTTATATGTATGACCCATGGACATGAACTAAAGGTGGGAATGTGCAGGTGGGTGGGGAGTGAAGGGGCAAAAATGGGACAACTGTAATAGCATAATCAATAAAATATATTAATTAATTAATAAATAAGAAATATGAAAGAGGAGAAATAACAACTGACACCAAAGAAATACAAAGGATTGTAAGAAAATATTGTGAACAATTATGTGCAAACAAACTGGACAACCTGGACAAAATGGATAAATTCCTAGGAACGTACAATCTTCCAAAATAAATCAGGAAAACTCAGAGAATCTGAATAGACAGACTACACTGAAAGAAATTGAAGCTGTAATTAAAACAAAAAAAAAAAAAAGAAAGAAAAACTCCCAACAAACAAAAGCCCTGGACCAGATGGTTTCAAAGGTCAATTTTAACAAACATTCCAAGAAGAACGAATACCTCACCTTCTCAAACTATTTCATTTCATACAATTCAAGAGGAGGGAAGCCTCCCAAACTCATTTTACAGGAAAAAAAAAAAACACAGCATTATCCTAATCCAAAACCAGATAAAGACACTATGAAAAAAGAAAATTATAGGCCAATATCCCCAATGGACATAGATGCTAAAATCTTCAACAAAATATTATCAAACCAAAAACATCAATGAATCAAAAACATCATACACCATGATTCAGTGGGATTTATCCTAGGAATGCAAGGATGGCACACCATTCTCTAATGAAAAATGTGATTCACCACTTAAACAAAATGAAGGGTAAAAACCATGTGATTATACCAATAGATGCGGAAAAAGCTTTTCATAAAATCCAGCACCCATTTATGATAAAAACTCTCAGCAAAGTGGGAATATAAGGAACAAACTGAAACATAATAAAAGCCATATTTGACAAACCCACTGCCAGCATCATACTCAACGGGCAAAAACTACAAGTGTTCCGCTTAAGATTTGGGACAAGAAGGGATGTCTGCTTTCACCACTCATTCATCATAGTGCTGGAAGTCCTAGTCACAGCAATCAGACAAGAAGAAGAAATAAAAGGCATCCAAATTGGAAAGGAAGAAGTAAAACTGTCATTACTTGTAGATGGCATGATACTGTACATAGGGAATTCCAAAGACTCTACCAAGAAACTACTAGAACTGATAAATGAATTTAGCAATGTAGCAGGATACAAAATTAATATTCAGAAATCAAGTGCATTTTTATATACCAATAATGAACTGACAGAAAGAGAAATTAAGATAACAACCCCAATCACAATTTCTTCAAAAAGAACAAAATATCTAAGAATAAACCTAACCAAGGATGTAAAAGACCTGTCCTCAGATAATCATAAGACACTGAAAAAGAAACTGAAGAAGATACAAATAAGTAGAAGCACAAACTGCATTCATAGATAAGAAGAATTAACATCATTAAAATATCCATACTACCCAAAGCAATCTATAGCTTCAACACAATTCCTATCAAGACTACAGTGACATATTTCACAGAACTAGAACAAATATTTCAAAAACTTATATGGAACCACAAAAGGCCCCACAAAGCAAGAATGATCCTGAGAAAGAAGAACAAATTTGGAGGAATCATGTCACCTAATATCAAACTATACTATCAGGCCATAGTAATCAAAACAGTATGGTACTGCCATAAAAACAGACACATAGATCAATGGAACAGAATAGAGAGCCCAGAAATAAACCCAAGCCTCTACAGTCAATTAATATTTGATAGAAGGAACAAGCACATACAGTGGGCTAGAGATAGTTTCTTCAATAAATGCTGTTGGGAAAATTGGACAAATACTCACAGAAAATGAAACTAGATGCATTTTATACCACACACAGGAATAAAATAAAAATGGATCAAAGACTTAAATGTTAGACCCAAAACTATAAAAATCCTAGAAGAAAACTTAGGCAGCAAAATCTCAGACAGAGCTCATAGAAATTTTTAGCAGGTATATCTCCCAGGCAAGGGAAACAAAAGAAAAAGCAAACAAATGGGATTTCATCAAACTAAAAAATTTTTGCACAGCAAAGGAAATTGTCAACAAAGTAAAAAGACAACCCACAGAATGGGAGAACATATTGCCAAAACATCTGGTAAGGGGTTAACAACCAAAATATATAAAGTACATACGAAACTCAACACCACAAAAACAAACAAACCAATTTAAAAATAAGCAGGGGACCTGAATAGACACTTCTTAAAAGAGGTCATACAGTTGGCCAGTAGACATATGAAAAGATGCTCAACATCACTCATTGTCAGAGAAATGCAAATAAAACCCACAAGGAGGTATCATCTCACACCTGTCAGAATAGCTATCATCAAGAAATCAAAAATCAAGAGTTGCTGAGGATGTGGACAAAGGGGAACAGCTGTGCACTTTTCATGGAAACGCAGATTGGTGCAGCCAATGTAGAAAGCAGTGTGTAGATAGCCTCAAAAAATTAAAAAAGGACCTGCTTTTTGACCCAGCAACCCCTCTTCTGGGAATATATGCAAAGGAACCCAAACACTAACTCAAAAGAACATAAGCACCCCTATGTTCATTGCAGTGTTATTTACAATCACCAAGATATGGAAGCAGCCCAAGTGTTCATCAGTAGACGAGTGGATAAAACAACTGTGGGACATTTCCACCATGGAATTCTACTCAGCTGTAAAAAACAAAATTTTACATTTTGCAAAAAAGTATGGATAGACCTAGAGAATATTATCCTTAGGGAAAGAAGCCAGTCAGAGAAAGACAAATACCATATGATTTCACTCAATGTGGAATCTAATGAACAAAGTGAACTAACAAGCAAAACAGACAAAGACTCATAGATGGAGAACAGAGGACAGATAGTGGAGGCAGGGGAGATTAGGGGATGGAGGGATTGAGCAAAAAGGAAAAGGGACTCATGGACATGGACCACAGTGGAGTGAATGCTGGGGTTGGGGAGGGAGGCATAAGAGAACTAATGGTAATGGAAAAAATATAATAAAGATTACATACTTTAAAAATAAAATAGAAAAAAGATGATGCGATAAAATCATAGTAGAAATTAAGGTAGGAAATGGTAAGAGGACATTTTTTAAAAAATTCTAAATGAGCTTAGGTCTCTTGGAAGAACTGCCTGTGATAATTAAGGCCTTGCTTATTAAAAAAGTATTCAAGATTATTTATTATATTTGCCTTTTGTATTCAAGGACTGATTTTCACTCACTTTTTAAATGGCTTACAAGTGGGATAGATGGGAAATTTTGGTGTAAACTTCTTTCTTAAATGCCAAAAAATAAAAAGAACCCACACATATGCATATAAAAATAAAATTTGTAAAACACCTATGTTGCAATGTTTGCATTACAAATAATTTCTCCCCATACCAAACCTACTTATATCAGCTTCTTTTGTGAAATAATTTGAAATATAACGTATTTTTTCAATGGTTATAAAATATCTGTTTTGTAGTATTCCAGCCCAAAATGCATAAATGAAAGCTAATCACAAGGAAACATTTAAAAACCCAAAGTAAATGATGTGCTGTAAAAACAAGTGACCTGAATTCTTCAGATGTGTTGTGGGTGTCATGACAAACAAGTAAAACTCAAGAAAGGCTGAGAATTGGTCCAGATTGGGGAAACTGGACAAACACAGCTAAACACAAAATGGGACTCCGCCCTGGAGGCCTGTTGGGGATCTGCTTTAGGGACTTCAGGGAATACAGGGACCAAAATGGAATTTGGGAAGTAGGTAAAAGATCCGTACCAATGCTGAATCTCTAAATTTGGTTATTGCCTCAAATATATGGAAATTATCCTTCTACTGGAGTTAGCATTGTTCTTAGAAGATAAGCATGAAGTATTCAAGAAGAAAAGGAAGTAATAGATGCAGTCTATTGTTCCACAGCTTTTTAAAACTGTGTAAAAAAAACCATGTGCATGTATATGTATGTGTGTGGTGAGAGAGAAAGAAAGAGAAAGAAGGAGAAACAATGATGAAACAAACATGGCAAATGTGTAAAATGTGGTGAGTCTGCATAAAGCACATATAGATGTCCTTCGCTCACACTTTCTGAATTAAACATTATTTTTCAAAATTAAATATTATAAAAAATTAGGTGGGGGGGGGGGGACAAAGACCAAAGCAATCTGTAAGTCACATTCTACCCATGAGCTGCTTGTCCGTGGCCTCTAATTTAAAATATAACTTGACTTACCTGAAACGGTTAAGGAAATAGTTCAAACAAACAAAACTGCACGGAACTGCAGTGGAACTGGAATCAATGAAAATACAAAGTTTTGAAGCCTTCTACCTTAAGACTGATTCTGTGTTGTAATGCCTGGGTGTGATTTCTTCCTAAAACACAATTTTAAGGAGGACAGAGGGGGTAAATTTCAACACCAGGCAATACTGCATTGTAAGAATTTCAGGCTTGCCAGGGGCCCTGAGAGTCAGATTATCAGTCAGCCCAGCCTTTCTCTTATCAAGGCCAGTTTGGAGGGTAGGGGGTTATAGTGTAGGACAGGCTTCCAGATAACAAGCTTTCACCTCAAATGCTCTTTTATAAATGAGGATTTTTTTCTAAAAGACTGCCTGCCATTAGGGCGCACTTTTACATATCTTCTTGTCATTGTGCTTCCACTAATGGTATGAGGGTTTTATCTGCGAGTGCCACAAACACAGGATGTATGTTCCGTTCGCTAATAGAATATTGTTAAAAGGCAAGCGTGTCCTCGGTTAAGGGGGAAAAAAAGAAAAAAACATGTGAGCTTCCTGATAGAAATGCAGGTGGTTATCCAAACCCAACTCTTCCACCACCAACACATCCTGTAGCTCTTGGTGAATCATCGTAGCAGTTACTGTGTTCTCAGTCATCTGGGCTGAATTATATCACCTCCAAGATCCAGGCCTAAGAATCCCCACCATCTCATTCAGAAGTTTATCTGCTCCCATCCCCTGCTTGAGACTGGAGAAGATGGGCTCATTCATTCCATCGTCCCCAGGCTCAGACTGTGCTGTCTGGGAAGGCTAGGCAGGAATTCCCAGTAGCTGTGTCTTAACTGACCTTCAATATCCATTTACTGTTCCACTAACAGGTAAATGGAAGAAAAACATTAAAAAAATAGACATTTAAAAGGAAAGAGACAAAGAGTAAGTTATAAGCAAGCTCTTACTACTCTTTGCCCGCTCTGCTTTTAATACGCTGTTTTGGAGGAAAAGTATACACTTCTGCATGCACCACGTGAATGAGGACGGTCACAGTCCACCACCCTGGCCCCCGTCTGTCCATTGTCTCCCCACAGCCTCTCCACTCCTGCCTCCGGACCCCTGACCGTTGTCTGAGCAAGTCATGCGCCCACACCTCCTCTCTACCCCAGTTTTCTCTTGTGTTTCTGGTCAGGGGACAGAAAAGTGCCACATGCGCTGCTGAATATTGAAGACCTTGATCCAAAGTCACCTGTTTTGAGAAGACTTTTTCCTCCCATCACAGCTTACCTCCCCTGCTCAGAGGATGACATGCAGCGCAGTTATCCAAAGTAAATTAGGGAGCTTATACTATGTACATAGATTACATGAGTCTGTGAGCGCCTTTGCAAAATGTTGGTCCAAGACCAAACTGTCTTAATTTTATCTTTGTCTGATTTTCGGCACCTTGTACGTGGCAAGGGCTCGATAAAAGTTCACTGAATTTAATTTCTTTAGGAAAGCTATACCCTAGCATCTTTCAAAAGACCTTGTTTTTTACAAAGCTGTGAAGGCAGCAATCCACACAATTAAAACCAGAGGGAAAACTAGTCCTCAGGCACAGTGTGTACTTAGAAGAATATCTGTCACTGAAGATAATGATTGTGATGGAATTGTAACTATGGATTTCTTCTTTCAGTCACTTCTTCCCAAGTGTTGTCCAAAGAATACTATTTCTGTGAGATACGAGAGTAAATAAAATAAATGAAAATAGCATTTTGTAGTTAAATATGCCTGTTTCATTTCATATTTAACGGAATCAAACTAATAATAACACAACTCAAGAATAAAGAATGACCATTAACCTATTATTTTTTTTTCAAAACCATCTTTAGCTTTCTGATTCATGGGGAGTGTGGCTGAGCATCCTGTGGCTGTACAAGGGACCAGAGTCCCTCCAGAAGGAACCTACGTCAGGTGAGTCAGAACATACCCCCCCAACACACACAACTATAACACCATGACTATGTCACAACCAGAGAAGCCCCAAGCCTGGGAGTTAATGGATGATGTTACAGCAAAACCCATACACAGAAGGAGGTGAGGCCTTGTGGTTACAATTTTGGACGTTCTGCATGTAAAAATAATCCTGGTCACTCCGAGGATGAATGTAGTGCCTCTTGGTTAACTAGGTGCTAAGCTAATGGTAAAAATAAAATTGATTGCTTTTAGAACAGTAGAGGGCCTAAACCAGGGTTTTTTGGTTTTTGGTTTT
Source organism: Anoura caudifer (assembly GCA_004027475.1). Taxonomy (NCBI): domain Eukaryota; kingdom Metazoa; phylum Chordata; class Mammalia; order Chiroptera; family Phyllostomidae; genus Anoura; species Anoura caudifer. The sequence continues at coordinate 20,474 of PVKU01010995.1, read as the reverse complement.
GGGCTTGTTTGTTTGTTTGCTTGTTTTGCCAAATAGACTCCTGTGAGAAGCTAAAGAGAGGAGCCATGAACTCCTCACAAAAAATTGTCGTGCTCTTGGGAAGGTTATATTCCCTGGGAAGCCCAGCAAAAACGTCCCGAGCCTCCTTCCTTCCCCATATTTTCATGGTATTCATGTATAATTCATTACTTGTGTGTCTTATGTTTTTTCAGAATCACTCTTGGGACATTGAATACCTTCTTAGAACTCTGAACATTCATGTAAGGTCTCCAAAAGCATTTTAGCAGAAATAGTAAAGCCCAAGAATCGATACAAATTTCCGAAGAGTTTTAGCAAAGCTTTTTTTTTTTTACATGAATAAACAAAACATCTTGCATTACATATTTAATAAGTTCCATGTTATTCATTTTCCTAAAAAATGAAGAATGCATAAAGTTAGATCAACTCTCTCCATGTTAAACCTGGGCCCTCCTAAGTCACCAGGTGTCAGTAAGAACTTACAGATTCTTAGTTATATGGCCAATGTTGAAAGCTCATGTGGCTATCTATTTGAATCAATATATATTTGCTTTATTAAATCTAGAAGTACAGAAAAATTTATATGACTGGTTCTGCTATAAGAAATTCTTCTTTACAATAATACATTCACTTGTTACTACATTTTCTTAAAGAAGAAAAGCTTACACCACAGAATTCAGCAAAAGGATTAGTAGCTGTAAGAATTCCGCTGAAGAAAACATTAATAAGGGAGTGTTATTATTATTTTTTTAATTTTGGTCTTTAACCTCAAAATAGAATAGCAGGTCTCCAAAATCTTAAGCCTATGTATGGTTCTGATTATTCTTCTTTTCTAAACTAGACACTTTAAATTATTAACTTTTAAGTGATCCATCACACTTTTAAAAGATTCAATTGATTGTGTTCTTACAAAGGAAAAGGAATATTTCAGTTGGTTCAGCAGGTCTGATTGAGGGAACACGAAAAACTAAAGAAGTGATCAAAGGATTCTAAGATACACAACTGACTTCTCCTAAAACCTAAAATATGGAGAGATTTGAACAACTTGTCCAACTTCTCTGCCCCTATGTTTCCTTTGTGTGGTGCAGGAGACTTTAGAGATACAAGGTTGGTGTGCAGGCAGCCCAGGTCTCAAAGGGCAGGCCATCATTTACTCGGTTTTTGTTGGGATTTTGAGCTTCTCGCTCCCATTGCCCCAGTAAAACCATGGTCTGGGAACACAGCACAGCAGCAACGATGCTTTGCTGGAGGGACCGTGGCAGGAGAGTGGACATGGGACCAGGAGAGGCTGATATGCGGAGTAGGTGACTGTCACACCAAGTAAGGGTGCGGTGAGAAACTGTGCATTTGTCCACTGTCTTCACCCAGTGAGGTAAAATTGAGCCATGATAAATGGTCGCTTATGAAGCAAATTGTTTAGTCAAATGCCTGACATTGCAACGCCCTTTATCATTTAAACGACCCAGAATTAAGTATTCAGACTTAAAATGGACATGCAGGTGTAGGACACTTAACTCTGGTTAACAGGTGCAAATGGTAAGACATTCTGCCATCCGTAACGGCTAGGGGGAAAACTAAGTGACCCAAAGACTCACCTGTCTGCACAACCTGGCTGAAAGCTAAGAGGTAAACCTGGGGCTCTAGCCACGACCAGATGTTTCGTGCCGATGTCATGAGCACCACTTTCGTGAGCGCTTCCATAGTAACCGCAGCCTAGCCTCCCTGTGACGTCAGAGATGCAATGCGTCGTCACTGCCACGACGCACACTCTCTTCATATTTGAACATCTCTCAAAGTGGGAAGCATCGTAATCAATGACATATTGCGAATATAATTAACTATCCTTTTTTGGTGGCACCAAAGGTAATTGTGTATCCGCTAATTTACAGCATCCCACGCTCAGTGGAAATTAGTCTTACTGGTTTTAGAAATGTCATTTTGCTCACTCACCATAACCTATTTTACTTCCCCAACACGTATATCAAATTATATGTTCACATGATTGTACCCCTACTCACTGGAATATTATTGTATGTTATTTTATAAATTATTATATTATACAGGGGTGGGCAAAAGTATGTTCACAATTGTGAGTACTCACTGGAATATTATTGTATGTTATTTTATAAATTATTATATTATACAGGGGTGGGCAAAAGTATGTTCACAATTGTGAGTACGTGAAACAGTTTTTTCTTGCGTTATTTATTAATTATTGTATTATTTTCCACCGACACAACTGTAAACCTACTTTTGCCCATCCCTGTATTTTAGGACTCATCAAGAATTTAGTTAACAATGATGGAAAACCATGACCCATGGAACCAAATAAGTCCAGAATTTGGAAGATTCCGTTGTACTCAAGTATAAATTAGCATAGCGTATTTATCGAGGTAGAGATGTGGACCGATGTATTTTAAAAGATTTTCAATAAAGACTAAGTTAAAAGAATCCATTTTTCTTCATCACTAGGATACAGCTAGATGTTTTCCTTTTTCTTACACTTTTTCAGACTTTCCAAGAAGCTTAAAGATGGTAGGAATCTCCAAGTTTTGACTATTGCATCTTTGTGCGAGAGACTTTACCTGGAATCCTGGGAAAATACAACAGGCTTATAAAACTAGCCTTCTCTCCATGTACCCATGTTTCCTGTCACAGTGATGATTCATCCTCCACTGGACACTAGAGTTCCTGATTTTCCTTGCGTTTATAAACGAGTCTCAACTATGTATTTCTCAACCAAATAAAACCCACAATTAACCCAGAAAGTAGACATAGTGTTAAACAACAGGCAACCATGCTCACCTTTAAACATTTCTACTGAAATGCATATAAAATAATGTTTAAACCAGAAATTAATTTTCGAGATTGCACTGAGCTGCATTTCTCTGACGCCTTCCCTGGCTCCCTCTAGCCTGACATTACTCAGGTTTTTCCTCTCTTCAGGGCCAGGGACATTTATTCATAAACAATTGTTAAATACCGGCTACATGTGGGTACCCTGCCAGCTCCACAAAGGTGCAAAAAGGAATTTCCTTCAAGGGACTTCAGTTAAATACACTCTTGTACAAGACCCAGGGCCCCAACCACTTCCTGAGTTGTTGTTGGAGAGCTTTTTAAACATACTCTTTATATGGAGGCAGAAAACAGTATTTTGCTCCCTTTACATTATCTGGATATTGGAGGCCTAAAAATAGCATAGACATCTTCAAAGGTACAAGTATCTGGAGAAATACAGGTATTCAAAAATCAATACACATTTGGGGTGAAGAATGAGTTTTTACGGTTCAAGAACAGATGACTTTTCTAAGCTCAGAAACACCAGACCTCAGGCACTGAGAATCCAAGAACAATAAGCCATTTCAGATTTTGAGAAATGTGATACAAGAGTTGCTATCTGTTCCCCCTCTTGGTGGTGTAAGGAGTACCCAGGAAGAGACTAGGAGGTGTTGACATGAAACCTACATGAGGCCAAGTGACAGCTTCCCCCTGGCTGTGTAGGTCCTAAAAGCTACCTCTGGAAGCAGACATCATAGACTATGCGGACAGGTGACAACATGCCCATCTTCTAGGCATCTGAGGCTGACAACAATGTGGAGGGCTGCCGATGACACCCGCTTTCTTCATTTTATCTTTCTTTGATGGAAATGTTCAGCTCAGGTATGGACTCATCCATCTTGGGGTTCATAAATCATGTCTGAAAGAGACTTAATGGTTCAAGTAATCTTGTTTCGCACTTGAATTTACCTATGTGGTAATCAATTCAGACGAATATTAGCTACAAGAATAAGCAGGGCCCAATGAATTTATCACAGATTGTGGAAAAATAGGCCCTGAAAGATTTGGACTGCAAAGATGACCCATTAAATAATAAAATATCATTAAGAAAGTGTTATGTTAAAAACAAGCAAATAAAGATATTGGTCATTTTACAGTTATTATGAAGTTCATGGTAGTCCACCTACCACCCCAAATATATTAACAGTATATGCTTAGACTGGGCAAACAACGTTAAACTAATTGGCAATTAATCCCCTAAACTGTGATTTTAGTTTAAAAAAAAACCTTTTTTAAAATTTTTTTTTGATTTAAAACTCCATGTGGCTATCAAGATAGCTACACTAATTCAAATATAGGGTTCCATGGATGAAGACATAGTTTAAACCTTCTCAAAGTGTTCGTTTGAAACAAGTGTGCCTCATTGTATGTCAGCAATAATAAACCCACAAAAAAAAAAAATCTCCGCAGACACTTGTGAAGCTACAGTAAACGTGATACAACACGGTGGGCGCCCAGGAATACCTAAGGAAGAGCGCTTCTGAGAGGTGGTAGAACTCATGCTCCCATCGTTTGCTCACCTACCCTTTCCTTCAGAAGCAGAACCTACTGAAGCAGCTGTGATGAGGATCATACTATGAGTGATGAGTCAAATCACAGGCAACTGTGAGGTGGGGGGAGCTAACGGCAATAAAATTATACCTGCAGTTTCTGTAAATCTGGAAATACTGCCAACTCTCTTCAATCTGGGAGGAAAATACCAGGCCGAAATCAAAGACTGTAGACCATAGAAGATAATCATCCTCCTAAAAGCAAGATACCGCTAATAGTAAGCATTCTTATTTATTAAAACCTTATCATACTTAATCCCAGCTCCAAATATATTGACTATTTGATAGTTGCGGGAAGAAAAACTCCTCTCGAATTATGGAAATGTCGTATGTTACCTCCAATGGCTTTTTGCTGAAGAGGTTAAATTCTTAGACGGCCTCTCATCTGAATTAATTTCCACGGGTCTTTTTAGATACACTCAAGAACAAACCAGGAAGAAGCATGTTTCAGTGAAGTGTCATTCTAACAGGAAAAGACATGAGGTTAAAAGAGCGATCTTGGCCCATGCTCTCACCCTTTTGAATCTTTAAATATCATAAACCAAACACCAGATAGCCAAGCATTACTGAGAGGATGCGTGTAAATTGTTACTAAGTCTGTTGTTTGAAGTTGTGCACTAACCAGGGGATGAGATAAAGCAGGAGAAAGAATGGGAGTCCAGGATTCGAAATACAACAAACCACACAAGAACAAAACATGACGATGTGTGTTCTGTTTTTGCACAGCTTGCATGCACCCTCAAGCCCCTGCTTGTCATGCTCTGCAGAAGCTCAGTGACAAGCTTGCTGTGGACTTTGTCAGTGGAAGTCAGGCTCTCCCATGGGACCACCAGGAAAGCACTCCAAGGACCCACACGTAGGAGACTGCGACATGGCAAGGTTTATTCTGGTGGAAGCAGAAGCCTCCCCCTGGGTTTCCGAAGTCCCATCTCTGTCCATCCCGCCATGGAAAAAGTCCAAATGTGTCCTCAGCAAGGCCAAAACAAACATCAGTGTCCAGAGTTTCTGATTCATATGAAAGCTCAGTACTTTGGGAGCTCACACAGTCTGTCTCAGGCTTGGTGGAACATAGACCTGCATGGCCAAGCTCTCCTGGAAAATGCACAAACACACAAGGCAAGTGCAGCTTTCTGAGGGAGAGAGAGACGGGGGGGGGGGGGGAGAGAGAGAGAATCTTGACTCTTTGTTCCCCCGGTTTTCCTTGGGTTGTATTATCTTGAGTTTGGGTTGGACCAGGTGCTTTTTTCAAAAGAACCAATCGATTTCACAAGCTTTCAGGGGCTTTGTGATTGACAGGTCTGGTTAGACTGACAAGCCTCGCTGCTCAGTAGGAGAGCTCACTGGCAATACCAAGACTTCTTGGCCTTCAGTGAATGACCTCAGCACTGGCACTTGGGCAGATTCAGGGCTATGGCTATAAAGTGGAGGTCTTTTAGGAGGCAGTAAATACAGATTGACCCCCTCCTTACATGGTCATAGTTCAAGGAGATCAACAGCATTCAAACTGTGAATAGCAAATTCTTCCAGTCTATAAAACTGGTTGAGAGTACAAATAGCTTCATTTAAAAAAAAAAAATACCACAATACTTAATCCTGGCTTGATATATAGGGTGAGCTTATATTCACAGATATAAATATTCACCTATGTCTGTAAATATATTCATTTGCAGACATAAATTATCTTAGAAAATGATGTTCATATCTCTGTGCAAAACCACTCATCAAATTAAAAGACTTTGCTAGGTCTCAAAATACTTCATTTTCTGCCTAGAGGATAATTTTTTCTCCCTTCCCTTTAGCAATAAATGCTACAACATAGTTAATCCAGCGAACAAATACGAAAGAAAAGACATTGCTTTGAAGAAAAGACAGATAGATCCTGGCTAACAACAGCTTGAGGTGCAATTTCAAGTTCAAATTCCTGAAAAAGGAAATGAAAGAAACTCAACTCTTGAGAAAGCTCCAGTGCCGGCTTTGATCTGGGGAGCATCATGCTAAGTGAAACAAGCCAGGCAGTGAAAGACAAATACCATATGATCTCAGCTTTAACAGGAGCCTAATCAACAAAACAAACAAACAAGCAAAATATAACCAAAGACACTGAAATTGAGAACAGGCTGACAGTGACCAGAGGGGAGAGGGGAGGGAATTTCAAGGGAAAAGGGGAAGGGTTTACAGGACCAAGTATGAAGGACACATGGACAAAAACTGGGGGGGGGGGTTGGAAATGGGAGGGAGGTGGGGAGGGCTGGGGCGGTGGGCTGGGATGGGAGTAAAAGAAAACTGTACAAGAACGACAATTAAAATAAAAAAATTTTTTATAAAAAGAAGTTCTAAACAGAGAGGGCATGTTTATGTTTAGGATTCCAAAGGGATACACTTGGGAGTGCTTCATAAAAAGGTTAGTACAGAGCAACGAATGGCTTTGTACTATTGACTGGAAAGTATCGTCCCTCTTTCCAAAGCAACTGAGGAGATTTTTAACAGTGTTGCGTGGCAGGGGATTAAATAGCTCCCAGCTTCGTGGTCCTCAGAAGGGGAACCTATGGTGGAGTATCGCCTGGGAGGCTGGGTCAGGGTCCATGCTGTGGCCCTGGGCAACCACGTGGTTATCACCCTTGGCAAATTCATTAATCTGTCTGTGCCTCGGTGGTCTCCTGGGAAAGGAGTGGGATCAGCCAGATCATCTCCGAGATACTTCTGTCCACAGCCACCTTTCCTTATTCTCCATGAACTAAGCAAAATGCACACTCCGGTAAACATCTGCTAAATCTTAGCCCTTATAAACAGTCAAAGAAATGAATAATAAGATTAAATGGAGTCATAGGCCTGAGAGTCAGTAGATACTGTTAGGGTTTAGCGTATAAAAGGAACAAAAAATAAAATTCCATTCACCTTTTAGTATTAGCAGAGACACTATACAATTCTAGATTCTGAGCATAAGTTTTTTTTAAAGGATTTTATTTATTTTTAGAGAGGGGGGAAGGGAAAGAGAAATGGGGGGAGAGAAATGTTAATGTGCGGTTGCCTCTTGCATGCCCCCATGGGGGACCTGTCCCGCAACCGAGGCACGTGCCCTGACTGGGAATCGAACCACAATCCTTTGGTTCACAGCCCGCGCTCAATCCACTGAGCTACACCAGCCAGGCCTCAGAACAAGTTTTACCAGACTATAAGGTTTTCATCCATGCTTTCATTGGGTTCTGGCTTCAAAAGTTTTATTGAACTTAGTGAAGGAATTATTTCATATTCTCTAGGCAAATACTTTTGAGGTAATGGAAAAGATCTCAGAAGACTACAGAGAGAGAGCAAAAAGAAGAGAGAGAGAGGGAGAAAGAGAAAAGTTGTTCATAAAGGAAAATTGTCTCCTGTAGATACTGGAGAGTACCCTGATTCTCTTAGGAAGAATAAAAGGGGAAAAAAAAAAGCCCATGAATAACGCAATAGCTTCAACTACTAAGATATTTTGATTCCTGGGTTAACGTGTATAAGACTTTTGCTCAGACTACAGCTGCCTTTCTTTTCGCAAAGATTTTCTTTTTTGAGAAAACATATGCCTTGTCCAGATGATTTGGGAGCGAATAATCTTATTCCCACTTCATCTCATTTTCTAGTTCCTTTCCTGCTCTTTGCAGGCCTGGGGAAAGAGGCAGGCCCAGGAGGGGGTGGGAAGGGTGCTCAGTCCAACCGGGTGCCTTAGACCATCCCCAGCTGCAGACCAGCTCCCCCAGCACTGATAGCATTCGCGGGTGAACCGCTGTGCTACCCAGAGTCCCCGAAGTCTAAAGGAAGAGGGGCAGCTCATCGAATCCCGTCTTCTCCCAATTTCCGGTTGCCACCATCACTCCTTCTGTGAATGGGTATCAACTGTGCTACTGTTTAGTAAATATTTTTCCTTAAATGGTTCACTTTTTAATTAAAAAAAAATTCAATAACAAATGGTATTTTACTAACCAGTTCAACAAAAATGTAAGTTAAACATAAAAATAGGTACAGTAAAAACAGTACAGTATTATTTAACACCCTAAAACTGCAGCCTGATCCCATCGTCTCTCTTTGTTAACAAAGAATATTACTAAGACAACAAAGTCTTATTAATCTGGAACCGAGGCACTTGACATAATCAGAAAAATATGAGAGATAATTGAAAACAAAGAAATTTCTCACTGTATAATTCAAGATTACTTAATGCCCTGCCTAAGAATTATCAATGACCTTTCCGTATTAAGCAGTCATAAAACCAAAATGGAAATGAGATAGCGTTCACCAAAATTGTACATAGTAAAAAAAAAAAAATCCATTTATGCTACAAGACTCATAAATTTTAGATTAATACATTTGAAAGCAATCTAGTTTTTCTCTTCACCCAATATTTACTTGTGCTCCTCCATTAAATACCTCAGGAAGATTAAAAAATAAAAACAAAAGTTTTTGTCCTTGATGAAAAGCTTATGAGTCGTTTTTGGAGAGAAAGCAACCACATTATCAACAGAGAACAAAGCAATCGCTTGTTTAAATGTCAGATAACACAATAGCTGCCCTCCGTCCCTTTAATAATCAGATATTGAGCATGTCCTACGGGCCAGGCTCAATATATGAGTATTAATATATAGGATGGTATTAATAATATATGGTGCTAAGTGCTTTCCAAACATTATTTTATTTAATCTTTCTACCCATCCAGTGAGGCAGGTACATTATTATTCCCATTTTTGCACGAAGAAGCTGTGGTTCAAAGAGGAAAATAAACAAGCCAAAGATAACACCGCTGGCAAAGGAGGAACAGGACTCAGAATCAGCTCTCTAGGTTATTCATTGGATAGGAACACAAAACGTGTAAAAAGGTGGGCCGGGAGGACTTTTTTCTAGACAATAGAAAAACACACTTCTGGGCTCCTCTTGGTTCCTGCCCACTACAGGTTCATCCACATAGAAATGATGGCGCCTTTCAGATTCCCAACATCGAGGTGGATTTTAACCCCGGTCAGCTGCCTGCATTGTCGACAGAAGGCCCCTGGAGCCCACACTCCACCCGACCGGCTGCTGTGGGGGTGGCCCAACGCAGGGCCCAGTGCTGGGGAGGTTATCGGACCGGATTATATAAAAACCCTGTAGGCAGCCTTGTCTGGAATGCAGGCCTGAAACTAGCGCAGGAGCTTAGAGGTTCAGGGAATAAGAAGCATAAATGGTGGGTGCAAAATAGACAGGAGGAGGGTAAGAATAGCATAGGAAATGGAGAAGCCAAAGAACTGATAAGTATGACCCATAGACATGAACTAAGGTGGGGGTGCATGCTGCAGGGAAGGGGGATGCAGGATGGAGGGGGAGAAAGGCGAGAAAAAAATGGGGCACAGCAACAGCATCATCAATAACATATACCTAAAGATAAATAAAGTTTTAAAACAGAAAACAAAACAAAGGCTCACACCGACCATTGCGCAGCCTGCGTGGAGGGCCAGCAAAGATGTATTGGTCTCACAGTTGCCATGGGGACGGAGGGTGAACTGTGTTTGTCTGAAACCTCAAGCTGGCACTGAAGTGTAACTCTAGATTGAACGAGCACTTAAAGGAGGAGTGCAGCCTCGGATATGATGAGGGGGAAGTTATCAAAAGAGTCACCGGAGTAGCTGGAAGCAAGTGCAAACTGTGGGGCAGGCAGCCGCAGCGGCTGGGCATTGCGTGGTGCCAGATCCTGTCATGGGTGGGGCATGTGGGCACCATAGTGCCGGGCTGCAGGAGATAATGTGTGGGGTTCACCCAAAACAGGAGTGGCCCTCCTCCCCTCCCAGCAAACTGAATTCTTCCTCAACCCCTCTAGGCATAAACTGCTGTTCTTTGTACGCCCTCCTCCAACCTTCTAGTTTCACATCATTTAGATACAAGAAGATATGTGACCGTCATTGAGAAATCCACGTACTTAACAGCAATTACAAGCAATGTTAAGAGAGACTGCCAATAAATACTAATATTCGTTGTTTATCAGGCAGCCTAACCTGTTCCCTAGGCTAATTTCTAGCCAGAAAAAGAATTAGCTGCTTTTACAAAAGAGATTGCAAATAATCGCATTTGTTGGCATCTATATGTTGTGACTGCAAAGGTGCTGAGGAAATTGGACAGTCACACGCCAAAGAATGAAAATGACCCCTACCTTACACCATACACAAAATTAACTCAGAATGGCTTAAAGACTTGAATGTAAGCCTTGAGCCCATAAAGCTACTAGAAGAAAATACAGGGGGTAAGCTCCTTGACATCAGTCTTGGTGATGACTTTTTGGATTTGACACCAAACGTAAAGGCAAGAACAATAAAAATAAGCATATGGGACCACATCAAAGTAAAAAGCTTCTGCACGACAAAAAGAAATCATCAGCAAATGAAAAGGCAACCTCTAGAACAGGAGAAAATATTTGCAAATTGTGCATCTGATAGGAGGTTAATATCCAAAACATTTAAGGGTTTCATACAACTTAAACAAAACAAAACAAATCCAATTTAAAAAATGGACAGAGGATTTTGATAGCGATTTTTCCAAAGAAAACATACAGATAGCCAACAGGTACATGGAAAAGTGTTTAAGATCACTAATCATCAGCAAAATGCAAACGAAAACCACAACGAGATATCTCACACGTCTTAGAAAGACTATCATCAAAAAGACAAAATATTACAAGTGTTGGCAAGGATGTGAAGAAAAGGGAACTTCTGTGCGCTGTTGGTGGGAATGTGAATTGGTGTAGCCACTGTAGAAAACATTATTCAGGTTTCTCAAAAAATTGAAAATGGCCCTACCAGCCCTGGCTGGTGTAGCTCAGTGGATTGAGCGTGGGCCTGTGAACCAAAGGATCACGGTTTGATTCCCAGTCAGGGCACATGCCTGGGTTGCAGGCCAGTTCCCAGCAGGGGATGCACGAGAGGCAACCACACATTTATATTTCTCTCCCTCTCTCCTTCCTTTCCCCTCTAAAGATAAAATAAATAAAATCTTATTTAAAAAAAAAAGAAAAGAAAAAGAAAATGGCCCTAGCATATGATCCAGAAATGGCCCACTTCTGGGTATTCATTTGGAAAAAAAATAACACTAATTCGAAAAGGTATATGACCCTCATGTTTATTGCACCATCACTCACAATAGCTAAGACATTATTCAGCCATAAAAAAAGGAAGTCTTGTCATCTGCAACAACACAGATGGACCTTGAGGGCATTGTGCTAAGTGATAAAACTCAGAGAAAAACAAATACTGTATGATCTCACTTATACATGGAATCTGAAAAAAATAAAATAAAATAAAATAAAATAAAACAACCAAGCACACAGATAGAGGTGGTGGCTGGGACTGGGCAAAATGAGTGAAGGGGGTCAACAAGTACAAACTTCCAGTTATAAAGTAAGTAAGTCTCAGATGTAATGTGCAGCGTGATGACTATAGTTAGTAAGGCTGTATTTTGCTTCTCAAAGTTGCTATGATAATAGATCTTGAAAGTCCTCATCACAAGAAAAAAATGTGTGTAACTGTGTGGTGACAGATGTTAACTAAACAATGTGGTGGTCATTTCGCAATCTATACAAATATCAAATCATGTTACACACACGAAAGTGATATAATATTAACATCATATGTAATTATATCTCAATTTTTAAGAAAGAATATTTCTATTTTTCTAAGTGGCTGACATGAACCCACTGAAGCTGTGTAACAGGGGGCAGCCAAGGAGGGGCCCCAAAGAGGGATTTTTAACGGAGTCCAGAACTCGGTGTCCAGGAAATATTAGCAAACAAAAATATATGTATATATGAGGTCTTCACCCCCACAAGTCTGAGCTGAGGGATAAGACTCATGGAGCAGGGCCATTGAAAGTTGTTTTGAATAGCTACAGTTCTGAGATAACCTCTGTAACGGTCATTTAACACGTCTATAACCTTTAACTGGTTGCACGGACATGTTAAATAGCTGTGGCCATGCTTTGAGCCGGGGGATGGAGCGACTTCCACCCATGATGTGACTGGGAGGCAACTCCCCCTGGTGACAGAGCCTGCATAGGAGCTTGGAGAAGACTGGCTCCACACCACCGGGCCACGCCTGCCCAGATTTATTACTATGGCCGCCCAGTGAAGCAGGAAGGATACGGGCGTGCTGGCAGCTGAGGCCAATTGTGGGAGGAGTCAGAAATGGGGCTGCAGAGGAAGATTGGTGCTGGGATTTAAACCCAGGTGTTGCAGCCATGGGGGTCTTTTGGGGACCGTGTGGCTTGGGCAGAGAAGAACCACAACTTCTATTTCTTTTCTGAGGAATGGTACCCCGGACTGGGCAGAGGGGGGAAGGAAGGACTGTGCATTTGCGGGTGTTCTAAAGGACTTTGGGGTCTCAATGAAGACATTAAGTCATTACTCTTAAGTTTGTATAACTCTTTAAATAAATAATCCCTTTCCTCTTCACCAATCTCTGGCACTGAGAGATGTCTTTTCCTGGCGGCAGGCAAGGTGAACCTAGCACGGGGTGAGGGACCCCCGGAGCACAAGGGTGGGTCCTTTAGGTAATAGTAGGACATTCCTCCCCCCACCCTGGGTCTGCTCTGTAGCAGCTGCAGCAGGATCTTGAGACTAAGAGAGCATTTCTCCAAATGCCACGCTCACCAAGAGCTTCTAGCTGACATGGGCTACAGAGGCGATCAAATTAGGATGGAACAGCTGGGATCCATAAGCCCTAGAAACTGAATTTTCCTTTAAATTTATTTTAAATCACTGTTGACGTTCAATATTATTTTATATTAGTTTCAGGTGTACAGAGTAGCGGTTAGACAATTATATACTTTACACAGTGTTTCCCCTACAACTCTAGTACCCACCTGGCACCGTACATGAATATTACGATTTTATTGACTATGTTTTCTATGCTGTACTTCACATCCTGTGACTATTCTGTAACCATCAATTTGTACTTCTCGACCCCTTCACATTTTTCACCTAGCACCCCAACCCTCCTCCCACCTGGCAACCACCAGACTGATCTCTGTATTTCCGAGTCTGTTTCTATTTGGTTTGTTCATTTATTTTGTTTTTTGGATTCTACATATAAGTGAAATTATATGGTGGTTGTTTCTGATTGACTCTGTTGAACATAAAATATCCTCTAGGTCCATCCTTGCTGTCGCAAAGGAAAAAAATGTATATTTTTTATGGCTGAGTTGTATTCCATTGTGTATATGGAGCACATCTTTATTTATCTATCTGTGGACACTCAGGTTGCTTCCATATATTGGCTATCATAAATAATCTTTAAATTTTCACGTCTTTATTTAACATACTTTTGTAATTATTATCTACAATCCTTCATAGTGATTTGGTGGCCAATCTCCAAAAACCAGTGACAACATGTCTGATATGAAAGCAGCTGTCTCTCACGTAGTTGGGTTTCAGCTTTCTTCACTGTAGAAAGTCAGATCCAACAGCTAAGGCTTGAAACGGAGAAACGGCTGGGGACCTTCAGGGACTGCCGTGACACCAAGAAATACCACAGGAAAATGACGACGGCTTCACGAACACCTTCCTGCTTCTGCCGGGCAGGAAGAGCTGCCTCTGCTGATCCCATGCCTGGCTTTGGAACCACAGAGAAGACGCGGACACTGGGTAGTCATCCGTGTCGGCAGTGCTCAGACTTTCCACCAGGACACCTCAGCTCTGTGAACCACAAACACCCAACAGGACTCTAAACGACACCCCAGGAGAGAAGGTTACAGACAGTCACACGTCAGATTGGATTTCGTTTCAGAACCAGGGTCACGATTATAATTAGTCCCCATCTTTGGCAAGTGCTGTGTAAAGAAGCCGAAGTTAGGTTTTCAAAGGGGGAGCTCAGAACAGTGCACAAAGAAACTTCCAAATTCAGGATAAGGAAAGGGCAAGGCTTCCCACTCATCTATACGAAGATTAAATCCACAGTTACCGCAACGGAGCAAGACACTGCTGGCGGGAGAAATTTTAATGATGACCCCCAGGTTTGAGACTGGGGAGAGCAGGGGTCCAGTACTCTCTGTCCAATTGGCACTTCTGTGGTAATCTGTGCTCACATCGAATGTGAATTGGGATTGTAGTGGGAAGCTGATTGTGATGCCAACTTTACGGACGGGTTGGTAATATTATTAAGGGACAGAGTACGAAATGTTCGCAGATGCTTCCTTTTACTTGGAGTTTGAAAATGCAGAGGCAGAGGATCCGTAGTAAGGAACCCATGGAAAACAGATGCCACATCACATGCTGACACCCTCCTCGGAGTGGTATGGAAGCCGGGGGCGGGGGGTGTAGCGGACAAAATTCGCGTGCTCACATAGGCGTCTTCTGCAGGAGAAGAGTTCGGGCGTTTAAGGTGCCATCTTTAGAATAACCCACAGCCATAATGGCTTTTGCTACGTCATTTGGGTCATATTTGGAAGTCAGAATTAGCAGACAGAATAGTGATCAGTTTAGGGCTGTTGGGTTACCAGGAGGAGACACACACCGACTGCCAAGAATCCAGAGCCAGCAGGAATCCTCGCAGTCCCTGAGTCAGCTTCGTCCAAGGCCCAGCCCATCCTAGAAGAATTGACTTCACAGAGTTTCGCTTTGCGGTCTATGTTTATATTCATGACTTCGCCCCTAATGGAAAAGGCAGGGGGGTTACTTTAGGTCAGCAAGAGTAGTGTGAGCAACTCCTCTGCCGCCTACAAACTGCGCAATCTGGGCACATTACTTACCTTCCCTGGTCCTTCATTTTCTTTCCCTATAAAATGAGGACAATATGTTATAAACGGAAAAGATTTAAAGGAGAAATACGTGGACAACGTATGTAAAATTCACTAAGTAGAATGCCTAATTCGTAATAGATAGTCCCTCAATGTTTGTTCAGCTTGGAAAGCTTCCTCTAAGGTTTTGTATTCGGAGAGTGGAAAACTGGCTTTCTCACCTGCAATTAGTTGACTCAAAGGTGGAACTCCGAGAGCTCTAGACAAGAGCATCAGTTCCCCGGGTCACAGACGTGAATGCTTAGAAGACACACTTAAGAGTGTTATTGGAAGGTCACTGTGCTTAATAATTAAACTGGGAAATAAATTCATTTAGACCCAAATTCTCATTCTGGTACTTCTTAATGGTGTAGTCTTGTTATTTACTTATCACAGTGTCTCAGTTGTCTCATCTGTAAAATGGGAATCATTCTAACAATCCCATAGGGTAGTTTTAAGTGGCTGACACGTAGTATAGCTGCCCCCCCTTATCCACCGGGTAAATGCCCCAAGACCCCCACTACATGCCTGTAATGGCAAACATGTAGTATCAAACCCTTTGTATACTATGTTTATTCCTATTCCTACATGCCTGTGGCGGTTTAAAGGACTCTGGCACTTAGGGGCCATTACGAAGTTTTAAAAAAAGGGGTGACTTGAACACAAGCAGCGTAGCCGCACAGCAGTCCATGTAATGAACCAGAAGGCTACTCAGTGGCTATGGGTGGGGAGCATATGCAGCCAGAGACCCTGGACAAAGGGATGATTCACGCCCGCATTCCGATGGACCGGAATAGCTCGAGATGTCATCACCTACCGCTCAGACTGGTGAATAATTTAAAACGTATGAATTATTTATTTCTAGACTTTCCCATTTATTAATTTTGGACTGAGGTTGACCACATAACTGAAACCACGGAGAGCAACACAGTGGATAAGAGCCGTCTACTATATTCACGAAATCCATAGCGTCTTGTATTAGAATTACTGTTAGTTGTTTTATTGGGATTGTTAGTGGTGATTTTTACTAATTACTCTTCCTGTATCAGAACAAGTTAGGCTATATTGTGCTGAATAACACTCGCAGAATTTCAGTCGTTAAAACGACAAAGATTTCTCTCTAACTTATGCCATGACCAGTCGGGTTGGCAGAGACTCTGCTCTGGTCATCACAGTGACCAAGCAGCCAACCTGAGGGTGGACCTCCCTTACACATGCTTCCATTGTTACCATGGTAACAGAAGATCTCTCTGGAGGGTCTGACACGGGCAGTTAAAATGTTTCGCTATGGGTTGACCCCCAGTCCACCTGCTGGAACAGGTCACATGACCCACTGAGATGCCCAGGGGTGGGGGAATGGGTCCTCCCAATGCCTGGATAAATTGGGGCATTGGATGTTGGTTAATAGTGGTACAACCTACCAAATTCTCAACTGCTTTCTTCAAGAGTATTTCCTATTTACGCTGACCTAAGCAAAAACAGGATTATTTGGGGAAAGGGAAAGAGTACTGCTTTTGCCTCAAAACTGGAGGATGAGAATTCTTAAGCAGGGAAGGCAGAAATGTACACGACTTAAAGGAAGGAAAACAACAGTACTTGAGCTCTGGATTCTTAAGACATATAAAAAACTTAAAGATAAATTACATTAAAATCATCTTGGATCATGATTTGCGATGTCAATAAAATGTGAATAATTACTTAAAAATTCACTTAAGAATTAGCTTTTACCTTAGTTGTCACTAAGTTATCACAGAAAACATAATTTTTTCATTAATTCCCAGTTTATAATTCCAAAAAATGGTTCCCTTCAAGATGACACTGTTTACCTTGGGTGAATCAGATTCTTCCCCATTGTCTGAAACTGTTTAGAAATTAGCTCCTCGGTGAGCACCTTTGTGTTGATGGCCTGTGACACTGTTTCATCATCCTGGAGCCTGACTGGTACCACATAACCACAGAGGCAACAGTTTGCAAACTGACAAATTCTGCCTATTTAACACCGACCAGTTCCCATTTCAGGTGCTCTATGGGCCGAGTCCTCATCGCTGGTACACAAAATATTGACAGGCCTTCACCAACTCCACCTCAGAGCTGCCCAAGGCCAACCAACCTTGGTGCGCCAAAGAATGATCTGGAGAACTTTAGCTCCAACTTCTACGACATACTTCTTTTCTCCTTTTCACAGCAACGAACGCCAAACATTCTTTTTCATTGTGCTTTCTGCCCTCGCTCAGTCTTTCAGAATGCTTGTGCCTGTTCAGACTATTCAAGCGCAGTTTTCTGGGCATCTCCCAGAAACACTTAAATGTTTTGCAAACTGATGTCCTCATAGGCAGAATCTGGTCCTTTTCAGGCTTTGTCTTAGACATTTTCAAGGGGATGTTGACTCCTGTCGGGTGACCCAGCATAGGGACCCAGCTTTTTCACAGTCCTCCCCAACCCTACTGTCTGTTATCTGTCAGCTTTGTCTGGTGGCATTACTTTCCTGACTCTCGAAATAACTGATGTTGGGGAAACTTAGAAATAGTGTATTTTCATTCTTAACATCACACATTTCTCTTAGCCAGAAGAAATTGAACTTAGAGGGTATTCTGTTGTTCCATCAATAACCTTTTAAAATATACATGCTTTGGAAGCACACAGCCTGGGAGTTTGCCAGGTTTGTTAAGAGGGATATGCAAAAAAAAATTGTACTTGAACAACAATTTAAAAAAGTTAAAATTTTAAAAAATAAAAAAATAAAAATAAGCCCCCTTCAAAAACCAAAGAGTGATATGCCAGCATCTGGGAGAGAAGCCAGCCGCATTGGTCTGCACCCCCAGGGCAGGTCTGCTGTGTTTTTTCCTGGCCTCAGTTTATTGTTTCACGGATGGGAATCTGTTAAGTGCAGAGAAGGGGAGACAGAGCAAGAGCGAGAGCGAGAGCGACAGCGAGAGCGAGCATGCTGAAAGTGGAGCTGGAGCCAGGAGGCACCGGAAGAGATGGGCATGAGTAGGCAGCAAATTCAGTGCAAGAATAATTTGTTCCTTGCCAGAGAAAAGCAAAAAGTATTTGGGGGGTTAATAATGAGCTTTGTTTTATTGATGAATCCATGAGTGTGTGGGCTGTAACCAGGGTAACCGAGTGGGCAGTGTGGTTAAGTTCCTTGCGAGAGACCGAGAAAGGATTCATCTGCGCGCGTCTGCCCCCCTGCATCCCCAGGCACCTGACGCCGGGACTGAGCTCACCTGTGGCTCAGGGACAGGGGCTGCCAGAAGCTGAAGAATCGAGCCTCATGCATCATCAGGAAAGGGGAAGATGAGGAAAATCAGGAAAGGAAGAAAATGTGACAAAAGTGAAGTAGGGCCTGCTGGGGAAGAACATGAGTCTATTTCTAGACACACACAAGTGCATGACAAGAAGCGGTGCATGACAGTGACTAGACTGTTTGAGACGATAGATCTTCAGCCCTTCGTCACCCCAGCCAGTGCTCAAGCAGGGGTCCCAGCATCTCTGGGGTCTTACCTAGTGCTTTATTGATAGTATGTGAAAGGAAAGTCTTTCTGTTAAATGTGCTCAGTAACAAAATTATCTCTAATTGAAAAAAATCGTTAGCTTTATTTAGCACAGCCCATGAAGCCTGCAGACATATTTGGGAGATCCTGAGTGAAGAGTGATGACTTATTGAAGTAGGAATTTCTATGAAAAGAATTGAGACTTAATATGACTAAATATATTACTACATTTTCACTGATCAACACATCCAAGGCTTCTTCTTAAGCAGGATTTCAAATTAGCCAGCCCCAGTTACCAGGTTTCTGGAGACTGAATGTATGTCTTTTATGTCATTCTACCATGTTCCATTCACTTTAATTCTCTAATGAGTTAAAGCTTTAAAGCTAGAATTTTAATATGAGAGGGGCTTTCCAAATTATGTCCCGAAGATTAATTTGGTTAATACTAACAAAGGCTGATATTTGGAAGATGGAGTTTCTCATCAACCTGTGGGCACCAGAATTTCCCTCTGACATATTGATTTTTCTGTCCTATGGAACTAAAAATGCCAGTAAATGTGGCTACTGAGATGCAGGAGAGGTTCTATCAACATTCTTGCAAAGAATTTTTAAAAACACACCAAAAAAAAAAAAACCCCACCAATATCAGAAGTGGCAGGAAGATCTTTAAAAGTGGGTCATTGGAATTGATGACTTTTGTATTTTTGCATTGCCCATCTCCACACCAAAATCAATGGCTTAAATGTTCTTTTCTGCCAGGAAACATGCCAGGCTTTACTGATAAACAAGGCATTCAGTAAGTTTTAAGGCCTTGTCTTATTCCACCACCACTTATCATAAACAGATTCTCCAAGAAGTCCTCATTGCAGTGTAAATTGGAACATAGTTTGCTTTAAACTTCACATTCATGAATTCAAAGAAAAGACCAGGAAGACGTATATACTATGCAAAACTGACACAGCATGGCAGGTATAGCTATTTTAATATTACACAAAATTTGCTCTTAAGCAAAAGCATGATCAAAGATAAAATCATTTCACACTGATAGAAGATTTAATTTTCCACAAAGATATCACACTGTTAAAATTTGTGAGCAATTAATAAACTAGCCTCAAAATTCAAAAATTGAAGCTTGCCAGAAACGCAAGGAGGAATAGATAAATATACAACTGCAGTGGGAGGTGTTTGTTGTTGTCATTGAAGGGGCTCCCCCACAATATTACACACGCATTATTTTAATAAAATAAACTGTTTCCTGTATTTTGACAGATGAATACAAAACTTTTCTTCTTTTTTTAATCCTCACTGAGGACATGCTTATTGATTTTAGAGAGAGGGGGCGGGAGGGAAAGAGAGAAGGAGAGATACATCAATGTGAGGAGCATCCATTGGTTTCCCATTGTATGCTCCCTAACGAGGGACTGAACCTCAGTTTAGGTTTGTGCCCTGATCAGGAATCGAACTTGTGACCTTTCGATTTATGGAACCATGCTCCAACCAAATGAGCCACACTGGTCAGAGAGATACAGGACATTGCCATCTCCCCCCAAAGTTTTCTGATGTCCTTAACAGTCCATCCCTTTCTCGACTTCTGGTCTTGGGCAACTACTAATCTGCTTTGGGCTTTTTTGTTTGTTTGTTTGTTTTGTTTTGTTGCCTCTATAGATTAGTTTACCTTTTTTAGGACTTCCATAGCTGACTCATACAGTCTTTATTGTTTGTGTCTGGCTTCTGTCACTCAGTATAGTGATATTAAGTCATCTCTGTTGTTGAATTTATCAGTCAGTCATTTTTTTTTGCTGTTGAAACTTTTTTT
>PVKU01010994.1:0-47178 GCA_004027475.1 Anoura caudifer | reverse complement strand
GAACTAAAGGGGGGAATGTGGGTGGGAGGGGGTGTGCATGGTGGAGGGGAATGATGGGGGAGAAATGGGACAACTGTAATAGTATAATCAATAATATATAATTTAAAAAATAATATAAGAAAGAAACTTAGGCAGACTAGAAGGGATTGGCAAGAAATATTCAAAGTGATGAAAAGCAAGGATCTACAGACAAGATTACTTTACCCAGTGAAGTTATCATCTAGAACTGAAGGGTAGATAAAGAGCTTCCCAGACAAGAAAAAGCTAAAAGCATCACCAAATCATTATTATATAAAATGGTAAAGGGACTTAAGAAAAAGAAGATCAAAACTATGAACAATAAAATGGCAAAAAAATGCAAACCTATCAACTATTGAATCTAAAAAACAAACTAAGCCAACAAGCAGAATAGAAACAGAAGCGTAGCTCCAGAGAATGTTTTGATGGTTGCCAGAGGGCAGAGGGGTCTGGTGGAATGGGTGAAAAGGTGAAGGGAGTAAGACATACAAATTGGTAGTTACAGACTAGGGATGGGGGTGTATTGTAGAGTAGAGGAAAGGGAGTAGCCAAAGAACTTACGTGCATGACCCATGGACGTGAACAATGGTGTGGGGATTGCCTGAGAGTGAAGAATGCTGGGTGGAGGAGGGCGAAGGGGAAAAACTTGGGACAACTGTGATAGCATAATCAATAAAAAACATTAAAAAATACTTCTAACATTTCACCATTAAATGTAATGCTCACTGAAGGTTCTGTTAGACACTGTTCATTGGGTTATAGAAATTATTTCTCTTTCTAGTTTTTCTTTTAAGTATGAATAAACATTGAATTTTATCAAATGCTCTTCTAACATTTACTAAGATGATCATACAGATTTTCTATGGGTTGATAATGTGATAAATTAAATCAAAAATTTCTAATTGTATAGCGTCCCCAGTTCCCACTATAAACTCTATCTATATGGCCAAGATATATCCACAGCTACATTCAGTTTTCTAATATTTTACTTATAATTTTTGCAGACTATATTTCTAAGTGAGATTGAGCTATAATTTTCCTTTGTTATTCAGTCCATGTCTGGTTTTGGAATCAAGATTGTACTCCCAACATGAAGAAGCTGGAGAGCCTGTAAGCCTGATAAAGTGTTTGTAGGTAGATTTTTCACTATTTCCAGTTCAATAGCTTTTTCAAGTTGTCTACATCTTCTTGAGATAGCATGTTGAAATTTACATTTAATAGAAAATTATCCATTTCTTCTTAGTTTTTATATTTATGGGCATAAAATTCATTTTCATTGTAATTTTAAAATCTAGTATGATAGTATTGAAACTCTGGTAAGATTGCTCAAGAAAGAGGCATATCTTACTAATATTTTTCATTTGTGCCTTTTTCTTGCTTTTAATACTATTGGTAATAGAAGACTGGTATTAGATGAACATCAACCCTTAGTTGAAGAGAAGATTGTGAATTCCTAGAAAAAACATTGATGAACTTGGATGTTAATTCTGAACAAAATTATTAAATTTCATTATTAAAATGATGGCTTTGAAGAGATAAGAAAGTAGTAAAATAGGAAGCAGCAGTTAACATCAGTTCACGAAAGCTATACCATACCTAGACATTTCTTTTCATTTGTTTGATAGAGTTACTACCAATTAGGGACATGCTGTGAACTTTCAACAAAACTTCAGACAAAGCTTCTCAAGATACCCTGGACCAGGTGGAGAAATGTAGGTTGGCTGACAGGCAGTACTTCAGGTGGATATTTGTAACTCTCTGAATGGCTATACTAAAAGAATGATTAATGGAACAAAATAAACTGTGGAGGACCTCTATCCTTATCCCGTTCAACATTTCTATGAATTAAGGATGGGAAAAGCAAGTTTATCAATTTGCAGATGACACAAAACTGGGATGTCAGCTAATATACCAGATGACAGACTCAGCACACAAGAAGATCTGAGCAAGCTAGAAAGAAGGGCTGCAATAAGTAAATGATTTAATCAGGATAACAGGAAAAGCCTATACTCAGACTTAAAAAATCAGTCACACAAGGATTAGTCAAAATTGGGTTTGTCAAACAACTGCTTCTGAGCCAAATCCAGCCTGCCACCTATTTTTGTATGTCTCATGAGCTAAGAATGCTTTTTATAACATATAGGTTTGGTTCATTACAAAGTCACTGTAAGGCGAGAGTGTACTGTATCTGCTCTTAAAGGTAAAGGAACTAACTACACCCCAGGAAAATTTGTGAACTCAAACTAAGCAGTAGGCACTGCACTAGTAATGCAAAGATGACTACAACCTAAGACAAAGATAGTGACTAAGACTTAATCCCTGCCTTCGAGCTCACAGACAAGGAAGATAGACAAGCGTGCAACTAATAATATAACGTTATATGCTAATAGTGCGATCTACATTCAGAATACTGTGTTCAGTTCTGGGTAGTATTTTTTAAGTAGGACATTATCAAGCTGGATAATGCTCAGAGGAGAGCAAAAAAGTTCATGATAATTTATAAACTATGTTACATGGATAAAGGTAAAAGAATAGGGACTGAAACATTTCAAGAGAGAGATGAGAAAATGTGACTATAATTTTTAAAAAATATTTTTAAAAGATTTTACTTATTTATTTTTAGAGAGGAGGGAAGGCAGGGAAAGAGAGGGAGAGAAACATTGATGCGTGAGAGATACATTGATCAGTTGCCTCTCCCATGTCCTCAACCGGGGATCTGGCCCACAACCCAGGTACGTGCTCCGACCAGGAATCAAAGCAGAAAACTTTCTGTTTGCAGGCCAGCAACAATTTTCAATACAAGTGTACACAAACAAAAATGATTCGTATTTTTCTTTTACAATTCCAAGGAGAACTGGACTCAACAAATGTGAATTTTAAGCAGGAACACTACACACACACACACACACACACACACACACACACACTTTTTCGCAAAGTAAAGATTTTAAACTTTTTTCACCCTGAAAGTGTCCAAGAAGACTAGATGATAATCTATGAAACTAAAGAAAGAATTCCTACGTCTGCTGTAACGCTACTGTCACATACTGGGAATTTTGCGATGCCGCTAAACGTCCCAACATGCACAGGAAGTTCTGCACAACAAGCAATTAACTGGTCAAAAATGTAAACAGTGCAGAGGTGGAAAAATGGTGTGGTAACGTATCTGGGAGTAGAAGTTTAGGGGTTGGAGATGCAGGAAGAGAACTTGCTGTATAAAGTCATATATTTTTTAAAAAAAATTTATTTATTTATTTTCAGAGAGAGGGGAAAGGAGGGAGAAAGAGAGGCGGAGAAACATCCATGTAAAAGAGAAACATCAGTTGGCTGCCTCTCCCACTCCCCCAACCAGGGACCCGGCCTGCACCCCCAGGCATGTGCCCTGACTGGGAATCGAACCAGCGATCTCTGATGCCTTATCCTGCCCTGTCAATGCAGTCAGTTAACTACCCTTCACCTCCAGATCACGTGCCCTTTCAGGTCCTTCTTCCCAAAAACCTCTCGGAGGGAGGCCTCAGTTCGCTTTCTCCCTGGACAGCCCCTTGGTTCTGGTACCCTCTCCCATAACATCCACTGGGAACGTCTGCGTAAATTGGAAACAGTCGCCTCTGTCCCCCGCGCCACCATCTGTGCGTGGTATCACTTGGAAGGCCAACCAGTCCTCTCATTCCAAACAAACCCTTCTCCTCAGTCCCAGGCCATTTCAAGACCTTCAAGGGCCCAAACATTCATTCCCTTTTGGACGCCCGGCCCCAGATTACATAAAATACGTTAAATAAATCCACACCCTACATTAAATATAATGCATAACTATACAGGTTACGTTGTAGTCGGTAGGTTACATTCTGGTAGGGCTATTAATTTCGATTTGCAACTGTCTTCTTCTTTTGGGGGTCAAAACGTTATTTCAGAACTCAAAATTAAAGTTGCGGGGTAGCACTAGCGTCTCTAGCGCTGCGAGGAGACTCCCGTTAGACTTGCCCCATCCCATCCCCTCCCCAGCCGCCCCGCAGTGCCTTCCCGCCGCCCGCGTCCGCGCCGCGCGCCCCGTCACGACCCCTTTCCACTCTCGCTCAATTCCCTCTTCACCAGCACCCCTCTCGGCCGGCCGTGTCCAGCCAGGTTCCCACCTCCCCGGGTGCCGACCGCACCCGCCGCACCGGCCTACTCGCCTGGACCTCGGGTAGCTCCTAGAGCGTAGACAGCAGGGCCTGCGGACCTCCCCTCTACCACGCCCTCAGCCCCACCCCTACCCCGACGCCCTCAGCCCCGCCCCTACCCCGACGGCCTCCTCCCGCCTCCACAGGGTTCCACAGCGCGCGCTCCGCTTCTTTGGAGTCTTCGCCCCACCCCAGCCCACAGGCCCCGCCCCACCGCGCGTGTTCTGGCCCCCCTCCCAGCCCCGCCCCCTGCCCGCCCAGGCCTCCTCGGAGCTCCCGGGCTCGCACGTATCTCTGGTCCGGGCTCTTCCCTCCACCCCGTCCCCGCCCCACCACCAGACCACGCCCCGAAGCTCATCTTTACTTCGCGGGATGAGCTGCGCAATCCCGCCCAAGGGCCTCTATCCAGGCAGGAACCTGAGCACGCGCCGCCTAACCTCCCCTAGTTGAGCTCGCTCCCTGGGGCCGGCCGGACCCAAGGGACCCGCCCCCGCGCGAGGACGCACGCGCAGTTCCCACCTCTCAGAGCTCCGAGCCTGCGGCCCTCAGGTCGCCTGCCCAAGGCTCGGCCCCGCCTCCAGGTCCGACCCCGCCCCCCATGCCGGGTACCGCGCACGCGCGTCTCCCTTGCCCAGCCTACCCTCCCCCCGCCCCTGTCAGCCCAGCGGTCCCAAGGCGCTAGGTCGCCCCTGGCCCCTTCCCTCCTCCCATCCTTTCTCTGTCCCACCCTCCTTAGCTTTGTGCCCGGGGCGCCGAGCCGCTTTCCCTCTCCGCCGCGCCCGGGGAGGACGGATCCACCGCGGAGGAGCTGCAGCTCGCTGCCCTGGGCAGGGGCACAGGTAGGTGGCGGCCGCGGGCTGGGCCGCCTGCGGAGCCCTGGGCCGCGAGTGGGGGCGGGAGCGGGGTGTGAGTGAGGGGCGCAGTGGGGGAGGGGAAGACCCAGAGAGATGCGGTTGGGGTGTGGTTGGCGGAAAGGTGCGAAGAAGGGGATAAAGGAGAGTGGAAGATGGATTTCAGCTTGAGGTAGTGGTGCTGGGGTTGGGTGTGTAGGCGTGTGAGAACTGGGATTCGTGGCGGTGGGGGAGGAGGGACCAGGATTGGGGGGGGTGCGTGGGAATGTAGGGAGATGGAGAATTGCAGAATTGCTTGGGAAGGGGCTTTGGGGAGTGCAAAGAGGAAAGGATATAGGGTTGAAATCGGAGAAAGGGTGGGGTCTTGTGCGTAGGGAAGAAAGAAGTTGGGGCTGTGGATTGTGAAGTTGGGCATAGTGAGGCCTGAAGGAAGGGGATTGTGAAGGTTGAAGACTGGGAAAGAGATGCGGAGGTTTGGGTCCTAGGGGAGGGAATCCCAGAGAGGGGGAAGGGCGAATAAACGGTGGCGGGCCGAATAGATGTTGCCTGGAGATGAGAGTGGGTGGGGGGGTGATGTGGGGAAGGAGGGAGCGGCTGGTGGAGATGGTACTGGGTCTGAGAGGCAGGGAGCCAGATTTCAGAAGGGGCGACCTAGCCTCTTCCAGTGGAAGGCTTCGCAGGGCACAGGGTTTGAGAGGTGGGGGCAGAGCAGCGGAGAGTGGGAGAAGGAAGGAGAGGTTAGGATTTTTCCCGGGGAGATTGGGTTTTGCGTGTGAAGATCCAGAGTTAGCAGATAGAGAAACTAAGTCTCAAGATGTGGGGGAGATTGGCACGTTCCTGGAGGAAAGTAGAGAGCTGGGTATGGCACCCTCCTCTGGCGCTTGGGAGAGGAAAGGGTACGTACGGGTGAGAAGGCAGGTAGAAAAATGCGAGCTGTAGGATAAAAGAAATAGGAGTCGGAAATTGAATCGTGGATCCGACCCAGAACAGTGAAGGTACGATTAGTTAGTTGGTTATTCATGATTTGGACCTCGTTTCTGCTCAGGTTTTTACACTGGAAATGTTCTCAAGAACTCCGCATTTTCAAATTAACCAAGGGTGTGTGCAGCCTTGGGATGAAGGCCACGAATTAGCAGATGTTTTCCTGGTGTGTGGATGTGGGTCATTTCTGCCCTGGCAGAAGGTAGCGGGGAGGCCTCAACGTAGCTCTGTCCTGGCTCTGTTCCCACCAGCTCTTTCCTCACATGTCCACTGTTTTTTGTTTTTTAATCTCCTCCCTGTCTCCCCATCCCCCAGCTTCAGCCAGTGACTACCAGAGGGATCAAACAGGTGGGTGACATTAATTTTTTACATCTTTTTTTTTTTTACCCTGAAGGCTTATGTCATATTTTTCTTCTTGAGAGCCAGCATCATGCAGTGGAAAGAGCTTGAACTTTGGAGTAATACAGCCTTGAGATTGAATTCTGGCTCTGCCACTTATTAGCTCTGTTCCTTAAGGAAGTTACTCTGTTTCTCTGAGGGTCTTCATCTGTTAAATGGTAATCCTGACCTCAAAGGATTTTGCAAGCTAACATGGGACCATTTAATGTAGTACCAAGCACCGTGCTTGGCAACTGGTAGGTGCTTAATAAATAGCTATCATGCCCACTGTCATTATCGTAATCTTGACTCTGATTTTTTATTTTGGGGATTGTTAACTTTACTGACGAAAGTCAGGTGTTTTCTTCTCTTTCTCTTCAAATTAGATATCCATGGACTTATCTCACAGTTTTAACCCTGTTGCCTCGTACTCTCCCATCTTCCTCTCCACCCCTTGA
This sequence comes from Anoura caudifer, assembly GCA_004027475.1. Lineage (NCBI taxonomy): Eukaryota > Metazoa > Chordata > Mammalia > Chiroptera > Phyllostomidae > Anoura > Anoura caudifer. The sequence goes on along the minus strand of PVKU01010994.1, from coordinate 40,332 downwards.
CTGGGATAGCCATGCTCCCTGATTGGTAAACTGGCCTTAAGTTCTAAAAAACCATGGTGTCTAGTTATCAATTGTTTTATTTTGCTTCTTATTCAAAGAGGCCGTAGAAACCTGAGTTATTCGTGGAGTAAGGTTATATTTTATTGGTTGGATGAACTGGCCTACTCCATGGTGTTGGTTCATTTATGGGGGCCAAATACTAGAACACGCACAGTCATGATGTTTTTCTGCAGCAATATATCAGTTGCAAACTGCCCTCCTGCAGGGAGCTGAGAGACTGTTGGAATGCCCCTGCTACTCTGTTGATCTAACATGAAATACAGCTAATGCAGATCTACACTGGATGGTGTTTCCTTACAGATACTGATTCTTTTAATTTTCCAGTTGTATGTGGGTTTTGCCATGGTATGTCTCCCGAGGGGGCCCATTTATAGTAGAACACCCTGTACCACAGCCAGGCAGAAGCAAAAGCCAAGTACAGAAGCTTTGTGCGGAATTCTTTTGCCTTTGTGGTTCTTAACCTTGAAAGGTTTAAATACTAAAGGTTATAATTCTTAGATCATTTTATAGCACCTCACAAATTCCTAGGAAGCTCCTTGTTGGGAGAATGCAAGATGCCCAAATTCAGTTGTAGAAATCAAAGGTCACCAGGATTCGCTGAGCCGAGATGAGTTCCTCAAGTGCTGTAGTTGAAGAATAGAGAGGCCTTGGGGTTTCTGGACAGATGATATAGGTGTACTCTTTAGGAAATATTGGATTTCTTTTCACTATTTAGAAAGAGAACTAGCATTTGATGAGTAATTTACAGTTAAAATACAGCCAGAACTGTGCCCTTTTATGAAAATGATCCCTGGAAGCAGAAGCTGCCAGAGTTTTGGGGCAGCCTGGGTTAACCTCCTTACTCCAGTCCCAAGCTGCTGTGCCCTCTGCTGGATACAATCGGACTTTTCTGATTTTCACCATAGAAAATCATTCATCCGTCTTCCATTCATCCGTTTGTTCATTTTACTGCAAAGTTTGTGGAAGGCACTATTGGGGGTTGACAGTCAGGGGTAATGCAGAGAGGCAGACCCTATTTCTTTGCCAGGGAGCCTATAATGTGTTGATCCATTATAATGTTATTTTCCATTGAATTTGCCTTTCTATTAAAATCAGGTCATTCCATTTTAGGATGATACCTGGTATCTACTTTCTAATCTGTAAGTAGAGTAGGGCTTGAATATCATCCAGTCACAGGGGCAAAGACCAAAGGGGGTCTGCTCAATCTTCTCATCGAGATTAAAGTCTGTGAGATTGAAGGGCCCAGATTCTGGCTTCTACTGGAAGAAGAGCTGAGAATTCTAAGTGAGGCATCTCCTTAGCAGCAGACTGAATACCAGCAAGACTATGAGTTTTAAGAGCTGGCACTGTGACAGTTGTTTTTTTTTTTTTTTTTTTTTTTCTTTTTCCTGGTTTGTAGATTTTTTCCCCTGGTAGTACCAGTAGCAGTATACTCCCATCATCTGCTTTGCTTCTACCACCTGCAGAAGGGTCTGGCCAGTGGGGGAGGAGCTGCAGCTGTTGCCTGGAAGAGGAGCTGGCTCCTAGCAACAGTATCAGCAGGCCCTGCAGCTCAGAGCACGAAGCCTGTCCCTTTTGAGGTCTCACCCTTCATCTCAGTTGGTTCAGCAAATATCGGTTGAAAGCTTACTCAGTACTAGGCTCTACGTTAGCCTTGGGAAAGGGAAACGGATCAAATGAATGCCTTGCCTTCAAAGAGCTCACTCACAGCTCTGGGGACATTAGTAAGGGAACAGACATAGTACACCGTGCTAAGTACCATGCGGAAGGAGTCATTGGGTGCTCTGGGAAGGACCAGACAGGCCTGCACTGGTGCAGGGCTTAGGGAAGGTTTCCCAGGAGAGGGAAGGTGGCGTTGGTGATGAGTAGGAATTAGCTAGGTCAGGGAAGCAGAGAAGGGCATTCCAGCCAAACGAGCAAAGGACAGTGGACAGACAGTTTACGTGGGCAGTATGGCATGGCCAGGGCAGGGCAAAACAGAATGATCAGGAAAGGGCGAAGCTCTCAACTTAAGCAGAGCCCTCTTTTCTCATGGGTTCTACACACATAATTATCCTTGGGAGAAACTGAATTATGCTGATGCCCGCAAACAGGATCCACTGTTTGATCTCCAGAGACACAGTGTTTTTGATCCCTGAGTTGATTGTTGGCTGACACTTGAAGTATCATCGTGGTTACATCCTAGCCCTGCACTGATGCCGAAGAAGCTGGGTTGGTTCACTCTAAACGTCAATGGGAGTCTTTCAGACATAGTAGCTTTTTTGACCTACATTATGTTAAATTTCACCCCTCTTCTCCCTTTAAATTGATGTAGAAATGATAATCAAATACTCCCATGTAATGTAGCAATTTCTTGTGTATTTTGAAATCTCACAGTTCTTCAGGAAAACAAGTACTTATTCCAGTTAGTACTTGGGCACAAAATGTCCCCCGCATGACCACATAAGTACCCGACTGTTTCTGATATTTTGCCTAACATCAGAAGTGCCCCAGTGGAGCCCTAATGGAAGTGATGCTTCAAGGGCTGGAATAGCTTTTATTTAGCTCTTGTGATGGAGGTCTTTATTTTTAAACCCAATAAAAATTTTGTTGCTTGTGTTCTGTCTAAGGTTTAGCAAATAAGTAAACTTGAGTTCTGCCAATGCCTTCTCAGGGACTGCTAACATGCCAGAGTGCTTTGTTAGGAAGTCTGGTTAAATTAAAGATGGTCCTTTTGCTCAGGAGCTCAAACCAGCAGAAGACAGACCCAGAAACAAATCAGTAGCAAAATAGCGAGCAAGTTCAACAAAGAAGTGCGTGGAAGATGCCATGGTAACAAGGGAATTAATTCATTTCTAGTCTTTGTTCTCCGCATAAACACGGTTTAAAAAACAAATAGTAAATTCCAGATTTACAATGTGTAACTTGCAAATCCATAACAGTTTTACAGTTGTAATGGCTGTATGCCATTCCATGGCATGGATGTATCATAATGTATTTAATAACACCCCTGTTTCTGTACATTTAGCTTGTTTCCAATTGTTTTGCTAATATCAACTGTGCTTCCATAACGTTCCTTGTTGATGATTCTTTGCCCACTTCTGCAATAAACCTCCTTAGGGTAAATTTTAGAAATAAGATTTGAGCTGGATTTTGAAAGATGAATAGGAGATCACCAGATAGACAAGAAAAGAGGTGGGGGTAAGAAAGGGCATTCCAGGTAGAGGCAGCAGAAGCAACGTCCAGCGCCATAATTCACGGGCAACTGGTAAGTTTCATTTTCCCAAACTAGCCACAGGGCCTGCCTGGTAGGCTAATAAAGCTGTGGGCACAGCAAGATGATGTGACATGTTACAGGTGGCATTTTAATTGTATGTTTGCTTCCTCTGTGCCTTGCTTTTACAGTCGCAAGCAAGGCGATGTCTTACTACCTCAACTCAGAAAGCCACCTGGACCCAGGGCCCATCTATGTGCGAGAGAATGGGCAGCTGCACATGGTCAATTTGGCCTTGGATGGCGTCAGGAGTAGCCTCCAGAAGCCAAGGCCTTTCCGACTGTTTCCCAAAGGCTTTTCTGTGGAGCTTTGCATGAACAGGGAAGACGATACCGCCCAGAAAGAGAAGACTGATCATTTCATCTTCACGTACACCCGGGAGGGGAATCTTCGGTACTCCGCCAAATCCCTCTTCAGCCTGGTCCTGGGCTTCATCTCCGACAACGTCGATCACATTGATTCCCTTATTGGCTTCCCTGAGCAGATTGCTGAAAAGCTGTTCTCTGCTGCTGAGGCCAGACAGAAATTCACAGAGCCTGGTGCGGGGCTGAGAGCCTTACAGAAATTCACAGAGGCCTATGGAAGTCTGGTGCTTTGCTCGCTGTGCTTGAGAAACAGGTGGGTATTCTGATTGGGATATTGAGTATTTTATTGGGTGTTAATTATGTCTCGCTCTGGGGCTTAGTAGCTCTGAGCGCTTCCCCATCAAATAGCACTTCAGTTTTGAACTTTCAGACACAAAATGATATGGGCCATTTTGAGAAAAACCACTGTTTGCCTTCACCCCTCCCTCTTTCAGACAACATTTAGCTTTGTTTTTGAAACAATGTAAAAGGATTGGTTGATTACCGCAGCTCCATTAGTTAGAAAATACTCTTCTACTAACTTTTCTAGTAAGAGAAAATAGAAAAGACAAGTTGTGATCTGCCGAATATCTCTTGGTATGCTTTTGGGGATATGAAAATTAGTAACTAGAGTTCTCAGCCCTGTTCTACTTTTCAGACCGCTAGATATTGAGCATTAGATAAAAAGAAACTTAAAAAAAAAATGAGTGGTTAAAATTTCAAGTACCCTAAAATTTGGAAATTTTCAAAGAAGTTCCCAACACTGGGAACTTCTGTCTTACGAAAGATTTGTCTTTCCTCATAGAGCAGATGTTTTTTTGTGTGTGTGACTTGCCTTGCTAATACACTTCTATGATTTATTAAAATTTTTATCCCACTATCATATAAAATGACTTTCAAAATAACTACTAACTTAAAAGAATACTTTTTAAGAATGTACACAGAAAATAATTTAAAGTGGACAAAAAGGTAGAAAGTGAAACATAAGCCTCACTCCCATCTCTTCCCTATTTCCTCTCTACAGAGGCAAACACTGTTATCAGTTACTTTTACATCATTCCGGAAGTATTCTGTGCATGCACATGCACATATAGTTCTTCCCTTTGCCGTACAAATGGCAACACACTGCTTACACTCTTGTGTACCTTGCTTTCCTCTCATGTTTTGAGAATTATGTGTCAACAATACTTGTAGATTTTTTAAATGGCCGTATAGTATACCACTATATGAATGTTTTTGTGATTAGAAAAGGTGAGACTTCCAGTCAGGATGGAGGTGTAGGTAGACATGCTTTGCCTCCTTGTGCAGCCCTAGAAAGAATTAAAATCAGATCTCAAAACTAGTAACTCCCAGAACTGTCAGAAAACCGAGTTGTACGGAGGTCTGACATCCAAGGACTTAAAGAAGACACATTTACCCAGACAGGTTGGAGAGGTGGAGTCACAGGGATGGGTGGAGAGGCCGTGTGGTGCAGCAGCGGTGGAACAAAAGGGAGGGGTCCCAGCCCCAGGCCAGACCGCTCAGCTCAGGTTCCAGCACTGGGTGGGCCCCTGTTACCTCTGGCTGTAGAAACCAGCTGGGGAGGGGTGTGCTGGGGCAGTGGAAGAAATTTCTGGATTTTTGCAGCACAATCTTAGAATGTATGTAAATCCACCCACTCTGGGATTCACCACCAGGCCAGCAGCTGGAAAGGCTCCGGTCGCACACAGCAAGGGGGTGAAGTGACTGGAAACAGGGTTCACTCCAGTCCAGCTGCCAGAGGCCAGGCGGCATTGTCCCATCTCTGAGCCCTCTCCACACAGCCGCGAAGCGGCGAAGAGGGTTGCCTGGTCCTGGTGATTACCTAAGGCTCTGCCCCACACAATTTATAGGTGCCTTTTCTATAATAGGCCTTGCTACTAATACAGGGAGTTAAAGCAGCTTTACCTAATACACAGAGACAAACAGGGAGGCTGCCAAATTGAGGAGGCAAAGAAATATGGCCCAAATGAAAGAACAGAACAAAACCCCAGAAAAAGAACTAAGCAAAATGGAGATAGCCAACCTATCAGATGCAAAGTTCAAAACTGGTTAACAGGATGCTTAGAGACTTTCTTGAGTATAGCAAGCAAATGAAGGAAGAAATGAAGGTTTCACTAAGTGAGTAAAGAATAATCCATGGGAAAGCAACAGAGAAGGGAAGGAAGACAGGATTCAAACCAATTTGGAACATAAGGAAGAGATAAATATTCAACCAGAACAAAAAGAAGAAACAAGAATTTGAAAAAACGAGGCTAGGCTTAGGAACCTCTAGTACATCTCCGAAAATGCCAACATCCGAATCATATGAATGCCAGAAGAAGAGGAAGAGCAAGAAATGGAAAACTTATTTGAAAAAATATTGAAAGAAAACTTCCCTAATTTGGTGAAGAAAATAGACATGCAAGTCGAGGAAGCAAAGAGAGTCCCAAACAAGTTGGACCCAAAGAGGACCACACCAAAGACACATCATAATTAAAATGCCCAAGGTTAAAGACAAAGAGAGAATCTTAAAAGCAGCAAGAGAAAAGGCGAGTTACCCACAAAGGAGTTCCCATAAGACTATCAGCTGATTTCTCAAAAGAAACTTTGCAGGCAAGAAGTATTCAAAGTGATGAAAAGTAAAGACCTATAGCCACGATTACTGTATCTAGCAAAGCTATCATTTAGAATGGAAAGGCAGATAAAGTGTTTCCTGGACAAGATAAAGCTAAAGGAAATGTTAAAGGGACTTACCTAAGAAAAAGAAGATCAAAATAATGAACATTAAAAAGATAATAAATTCACAATTGTGAACAACTGAATCTAAAAGCAAAAACTAAGCAAACAACCAGAACAGGAACAGAATCATAGATACAGAGATCATTTGGAGAGTTACCAGTTGGGAGGGGGAAGGGAGATAATGGGGAAATGGTGCAGGCATTAAGAAGCATAATTGGTGGGAACAAAATAGATAGGGGGTAGTTAAGAATAGCATAGGAAATGGAGAAGCCAAAGAACTTAAATTCAGGACCCATGGACATGAACTAAGTGGGGGGATTGCTAGAGGGAAGGGGGATACCAGGCAGAAGGAGGAAAAGGGAGAGAAATTGAGACAACTGTAATAGAATCAATAAAATACACTTAAAGAAAATATAAAAGACAGCTTACTGTTAAGATACATGATCAATATGATCATTAAAATAAGGCTAAACAGAAAGCATACAATAAAAGAACAGAAAGTCATACCAGAAAGCATAAGTTAAGCTCATATGCTTGAAAAAAATAAAGAAGCAGTCTATATTTAATTGGCTCATAGGATTAATGTTTTTACCCCAGGCCAAATATTGTACTTTAAAAAGAAAAGATATAAACAGATGCAGACAGAAACGGAACCCTGGACTCAGGAACTTTGCAGACCCCTCATGAAAGCCCTGTCTTCGCGCTGTGGTCTCAAGTCCCGGCTGGGCCAGTGGAAGGAAAATATTGCCCAGATGAATAGTCAAGTAACATTTCATGGCAGCTCGTACACTTGAAATACATTTTACTTTTTAATCCAAGTTACTTATGTTTATTGTAGAAAAATTTGAACAATAAATAGAATTATGATGCACACTTGTCTTAAAATTATGTTATAAAGGCAATACATATTATTTTTTGATATAGAACTGTGATATTAAAAAAAATCATCCCACCATTCATGGTAATCATTTTCAGATATATATCTTTGTGCATTTGGAATATACCCTCATCTACAAATTGTATCCTGTTTTGGTTTTCCTCCACTTACCGTTATGGCTTAAGCATTTCTCATGATAGTGAAAATGCTTTTCATCCGTTTGTGAGGTTTGCCTACTGCACCAGTGGTCAGATGCACAAGTGGATGGGAATAGCACTTTCATTCATGTTTGATGAGCACATAAATTAGGGCAGTATTTCTGGAAAGTGGCTTAGCAAAAAGTATCAAGAGCCTTTAAAAAACACCTGTACCAATTATTAGCCCATTGAATTAATTTATTTATTCACATGTTTAGAATAAATTAGCCATTTATTTACAATCTTCTAGTTTCTAATGCAGTGATCACATACAGGAACAAATATTTTTACGTAAGAGTGTTCGTTATAGTAGTAGTTGTATAGTGAAACCTGAAGGCTGACTATCCAATGCTAGGAAATTGGCTAAGCAAATTATGGTACATTCATATGATATATAACTCAAGATAATATTTAAAGAGCAATTAAAGTGATGTGGTGAAATGTTCATTATATACTAAATGAAAAAATAAGAATTAAAGTTACATATGCTATATGACCCTAGTTTTATTAAAATAAGAATTTTTATAATTGCATATAGAGAAAAAAACCACTGTAATATCTAGATGTTGGGATTGAAATTGGTTTAGTTTTCTTTATAATTTTTCATATTTTCTTAATTTTTTCCTCCATAACCTTTTGGCTCATATCATACTATAGCATTTTCAAAGTTTGCCGTCGTATTTAGGTGTAAGTAAGATTTTCAACTGTGATCAAAACCGTCCCTTTCCCTTTTGAATCCCCAAAGGAAAAAGAAGAGGGCAGGAGATGGGGGTTTGCATTTGCAATTCAGGACTGAAGTTGCAACAGCAAAGGTTTTACCGGCACAAAAGGATTGAAGTGAAAGGGAAAGATCCGGAGGAAATAACTGAAAATAAGATACTCGGTTAGGTGCAGGGGCCTGCTGCCTTGGGATTGAGTCACAAAGGTGCCTGCCCGGGGAAGCCAGCGCCTCTGCAGCCGGTTCCGCCCTACACAATGGTCTCCTCCCTGTGTTGAAACCCCCGGGGTTTTCAGTCCCAGTGGTGTTTGCAGGGAGGCAAGTATGTTTTCCTGAAAGTACCACCCTGTGTAACTGAAGTAATTATAAGAGCTACCATTTAATGAGGGCCTTAATAATCTTGAAAAAAGTAATCATCGGCCCCATTTTCTAGCTGGAGAAATTGAGACTTGAAGAGGTTAAGTAAGTTCTCACAATCACACAGGTAATTAGGGTTGTTGAGAATCTAAACTCACCCGATCCTGATTTAGGGGGAAAAAAAGAATCTAAACTCAGGTCTTTCTGATGCTAAAATATGTCTGTACTCTGTTGCTTCTTCACTCACTGTTTTGAAACAGTTAAGGGGCAAACTGATGACTAATTTTTAGCAAGACCCTAGAATTCATTCTAGAGCAGCGATTTTCAACCGATGTGCTGCAAGAATTTTTAAAGCAGGCAACAGTCCCTGACTGTTTAGTCAGGGACACTGACCTCTTTTCCCCTTTGATTGTCAAATAAAAAAATGACAACAGCCAACAAAACAGTAGCTGTCCAGTGTGAATGCCCTGTCTTGAACCGTCAATGTATAGGTCATATAATAGAGTTGCATCTTAATAGTCATGTTGCATAATAGGGTTGCATCTGATCGGTTAATTCTTGGTGCTAGAAATTTTTATATGGAAATATTAGCATCTGATTTTTTTAAAAAAGTCACTTTGGAGCAAAATGCATAGGTAATTGCTGTTATTGTTATTATTATAAATCAAAATTATACCAATTTTTTTGTCAGAAGGGCAAAAAATGTATTTTTTTGGTGAGCCACAGAATTTTAGTAATTAGTTTATGTGTGCCATGAGATGAAAAAGGTTGAAAATCATTGTTCTAGATAAATATCTACTAAGGTCTGTGGCTTTGCATGTTGGTTTCTCAGCTTTGATTTTTGTAATGTTTGTTAATTTTGTTATCCTTCTCAGATAACCCATTTCAGAATTACTAAAAATCCTTTCGTTAATTGATCAAAGGATGTGTGCTTTTCTTTCTCTGATTATCAGTAATCCCCCAAATCCCCGTTCACCCATTTCAGCTCTGTGATGTAAGATGGAAAACAGCAGCTTTATTTACAGTGCAGTTGAAATAGTCCAAGCAAATAAGGCTCATTTGTGTGCCCGGCTGAGCACCATCAGCAGCTTAGAGGGGCTCTCAGTGCCCAGGCCTTCTGTGGCTGGCAGGTCAGGGGCAGCCTGGTGGAAGGAGGAAGAAAGGAGATTCGACTTCCCTCTCACTGTCGGGTTGGTCCATCCTGGTTTTGGTCGTTATGATCCTGCTGACAGAGATGTGAACTCTTAAGTGTAACCCCCACTGGTCCTAGCTTGCCGTCTCCCTGTGCAAACATCCAGACATTCTTGAGGAAAGTGGATGAGAAAGGCATGTTTTTGTCGTAAGTCACTTCCCTGTTCTTTCAGGATCCTCTCCATTTCCTGTCACACCTGATTCCTTTTCATTTTTCCCACTGACGACACCTAAAAGAGAGAAACAGCAGGAAAGCAGAGGGGAGGCCACAGCCTGGGATGTGTAAAGCCTTTTAATCTCCTTTTCCTCCTTAGAGGCCTCCCTGATGCTTCCGGATAAACTTGGGCAAGGTGCTCCAGGGTAGCTAATTGGCTGTGCTCCCTGGTTTGTCTTAAGAACCGTCTAGATTGGAGTGAGTCCTCTCAGTAGTGATGGTGCACGTGCTTCAGGGCAAAGGTAGCGGGTTGACAGGGACGCGGTGGAGTGGGCAGCTACTCAACTTGGGTTTGGGTAGGAAAGCTAAAATGCGATCTGCCAGAGACTTCTTAGCATGTTCCTGGACGTGAAGGTTAGAAGCCAGAGTTCTTGGCTCCACTTCAGTTTTCAGACCTCAAAGTACTGAGTGTTAGATAAAATGCAACCTTAAAGGAATGATTGATTAAACATTTCTGAGTACCTAAAGTTTGGAAATTCTCCCATGAGGTCCCAGCACCACCAAAGTCTGTCTTCTAACAAAGTGGAAGTTTTTTCCTGTGACTTGTCTTTGCTCATATACTTTCATTCATTCATTCATTCATTCATTCATTCATTCATTTATTTATATGTTTATTCCACTCATGTAAAAAGGCTTTCTAGGCATTTACTAATGAAAAAATTCAGCCAGTGTCCACATGACAGTCAGTGAAGTCTGCTTGTTACACGGTACTCTGTCCTGATGGAATGCTGACTGTGGCACAGAGCCACATTCGGTAATGTTTTAGAAAGAAGGAAAAGATAAACTGTTTGTTGTTCTCCGTGCCCCACAGATATCTGGTGATTTCGGAAAAACTTGAGGAGATTAAGTCCTTCCGGGAGCTGACCTGCCTGGATCTTTCCTGTTGCAAGCTCGGAGATGAGCACGAACTTCTGGAACATCTCACCAATGAGGCCCTGTCTAGGTATGGCCACCATTTGCAGACGAATTGTTTCATTTTCTCAAAGGACGGTCTGGCCTGGCTGGGTGGCTCCGTTGGAGTATCGTCCCATGCACCGAAATTTGTGGTCAGGGCGCACAGCTAGGCCGCAGGTTGGATCCCTGGTCAGGGTGTGTCTGTCTGTCTCTCCCTGTCTCCCTCCCTCTTTCCCCTACCACCCTGCCTTCCTCCCTCTCTCTCTCAAATCAATAAATGTATCCTCAGATCAGGATTAAAAAGTAAAAAAAGGTATGATCCAACAGGGTCATCTTGAAGATTGCCGATTACTTCACAAACCTGTGTTTATTTGCTAACTTTTTTTTGGTAAAATTCTCAGTTTCCATTTACTTGGTAGAAGCAATGTAGACTGGACAGCTCTTACGAAAGTAAGTCAGTTGGTTCATTTTTCTAAATAAACTTTATTACAACATGTACTACTTGAAGAGGACATGGGTTAAAAAATGATTTTGGCTTTTGTCTAGTCCTAGTTTATTCTAGCAAGAGATGAGAAGTTATATAATTTTCCATAATTATCATTTTCTATTTTAACTGTCAATGAATTATAAATTATTTTAAAAGTAAACTACTAAAGACAACCAAATACATCCTTTTCAAAAGAACCATAATTTAAAGAAATCACCCAATTCATGCCAATCACAAATAATCCGACTGATCTCATTCCGGACAGCAGAGAGGAGGCCAAATGGGTTCCTCTGTGGTTTCATAAGCGCCCAGAGGGGCAGCAGCTTGCACACCTGAGTCTAACCTGCTTCCTGGGGCCTTCCTAGGACAGACACCCACGTACTGCTCTGTACAAAGGCGTTTTTGTGTGAGTTAGTAAAAATTCAGATTTCTTCTTGTGTGGGGGACGGCGGAGCACATTAATACACCAGTGTCGGATTAGCTGCATGGATTGGGCTAGGGTATACCCTAAAAGCCCGATCTGAAGGTCTGGATTTATAAAGCTAGTTAAACTTAGAGGATTGTTTGCTTTGTCAAAAGAATTCTCACAGGGGTTCTTTAGGAGACTTTCCCAACATATCTAGAGTGTTGTTAGTTTTTACACAGCATTTTTTTCAGGAATGCAGCTTTTGTGTTTAACAAGGTATATTCATCTCCTTAATGAAATCCATTTATCTCATTTCAGCGTATACCTTTAGTGCCTTCTGCCATCTGAGATGAATACATGACACTTTGTCCCCTGAGGTATCGCTGAGTAACTGAAATAACACCAGCAGATACTTACCCCCACTGAATGCACTGGGTGTGCAAAAGCAGGGGCGGAGGGTATTTGTATTTTTAAGTGAAACTTACGAACGCATGTTATAGCTCGACTTTCTCAAACTCTCTCCGAGTAACTCACTTCCGCTCTTTGTTTCCTTAGTGTAACTCAGCTCCACCTGAAGGATAATTGTTTGTCCGACGCTGGGGTGCGGAAAATGACAGCACCAGTTCGAGTGATGAAAAGAGGCCTTGAAAACCTGGCGTTACTAGACTTGTCTTGTAAGTTTTACCAGCAGTTAGAGGTTATTAATGTTGGGAGAATGGCCTTAGAAATCATTCGGTTCTTCCCTTCATCTTAGAGGTGATAAATTGAAGGGACTTTCCTAAGTGCCACAGCAGGTTAGTGGCAGAGCACGACTAAAGCCAGAGGCTGGTGACTCCTGGCCGGAACCTGTCTGGCGCGCTGGCCCCCCCTGACCGTAGGAAAGGCCCTCCCAGTTTCATCCACGCCGCTCACTGTGCAGGCAGGGCAGCCTGTCAGCATATTCGTAGCATCTGTAAAGCACGTTTGGTTCATCTTCACTTTCTTTGAGTTGCTTGTCTGTCATCTAGGTCTTTTTTATCCATATTTGCTTGACGGAAATCTGGATGAATCCACAGTTGTGATAACTTACTCAGGATTAACCAGATGCTGACACGAATGGTAGATAGTTGATAGAGATCATTTACAGCGTAATTGCGCAGCCACTGAATGTGTGAATGGCAGGATGGTATGATGTCAAAGGAACAGAAGGAGCAGGGTTCGAGGTCAGGATGCTCCTTGCTCTGCTACTCCTATTAGCAGCTGTGTGCCCTTGAGAAAGTTATTGAACCTCTCTGAGCCTTGGTTTTGACTTCTGTAAAATGAAGATGATAATGAGTGTTCTGCCTTCCTCCCAGAAAAGTGTATTCATTCAGCAAATATTTTGTCAGCATCTACAATGTCCCAGGCACTGTGTTCATGGCCTTGAGGACTCAGTGCTAAATGTAATAACTCTCTGATATGAGATGGTAATATATAAGAAAGGATTCTGGGAGAAAAGCAAGTAAGAGTAGTAATAGTCCCTGTATCTGAGGACTTTTGAAAAACTTTTTAAAATCTTTTTACTTTGGAAGTGAAATGGCCATTAATAAAGTCTGATGAACGTTTTCTTTTCTTTTTTTATTGTTGTTCAATTACAGTTGTCCTCATTTTTTCCCCATTACTCTTCCCTGCCCTACCCACCCCCCGATGAACCATTTTAAGACATGTTTGTGTATGTTGTTTCCATATGGTTATGAAGTGAACCCTTTGGGGTAACACCTGGTTCATTTTTTTCTGCTGACCCCCAACTCCTGGAAAGTTAGAGCTGTAACGGACCGTCAGGGTCCTCTCACGCGTGGCTCTTCCTGTTACAGGCGGAGTGAAGAGCCCTGTTCTTAATTTACTTGGGACGGTCTGTTCACTCAATATTTTATGTTTTATCATCGTTTGGCCTTTTCTGACCTTATTGATGGCATTTTAGTGAAGTTATTTTGTAACTGGATACTACCTGTGTTTTTGACACCTAGGTAACCCCGAGATCACAGATGCAGGAATTGGATACCTCTTTTCTTTTAGAAAACTGAACTGCTTAGATATCTCTGGTACGGGGCTTAAGGTAGGACTTGTACTCCCGTCTCTTATTTCTCCACGTTCCCGGTTTGACATTTTGCGGCTGTTAACTGGTGTTCAGAAAGGGCTGGTACTGATGATGGTGTTTATCTCCTACTGAAAGCAGGTCTAGCAGACATGTGGGCTCCCTGTTCTGTCTTTCCCTCACTAGGACATCAGAGCTGTCAAACACAAGCTCCAGACCCACATAGGCCTTGTCCACTCCAAAGTGCCTTTGAAGGAGTTCGATCACAGTAACTGCAAGACTGAGGGCTGGGCTGACCAGGTACTGCGTGGTTTTTCACATACAGTTAATACGGTTTTTCACTGTAACTCTAAGAGTCGTATTAAACACTTTGAACAAATGTTAATCCTTTTCGTATTTCTTGGCTGAATTGTCGCCTTCATGTCAAATTGGAGACACTGTTGGCCTGCAGCTGACCCAGCTACTTGAGGAGAGGTAGTGCCTGTCCTTAAATCTCACGCTCCGCTCACTGGGTTGTGCCTCGTACCTTATTGGACCTCAGAGAAAAATGCCATCTTATAAAGATTCCAGAAATAAATGCATTATCACTTCTACGAAAAAAGCAGGATGACCCAGCTTCAGAAGGACAGATTTCTCTTAGTCGTCCAGAAAGAGTTAAGTCACACTGATAACGATTTAAATCTGACTCTTCCTCTTTGGGGGTAATTTGCCTACATCTCAGAGCTTTAGCCGAGGACAGGTCTTTTTGTGCTTCTCTCACTGAGCATCCCATTTTCATCCTCCTGACTGAACTTTACTTTGAAGAGGTGTCTCATCTTGATGGTTTCTCTCAGCTTGGTAAAGTCCAGACTCAAGTAGGAAGTCAGAAGGTGACCAAGCATACAGCACCAGTAGATGCCAGCTTGCCTGCGGCTGGTCCTTTCTCCTCCTCACGCTTTAATAAACCAGTGTTTCTTGGTGGGGACTTAGAGGGCTCCCAAACTCTTTTGTTCTGGATGTCTCCTTGGCTGTAGCTGTAATGCATGATGACTGACCTGTCCAACTGCCTGATTATAGTATCAGCTCCCTAGAGGTAAACAGGAAGGGGTGCTGGTGAGTCACTGTTTCAGAAGCAGTCTGAAGTTGGTCCAGAAAATGCATGCTGAAATAACTATCATAGGGCATTGCCACACACAGTCTGTAGCACTGGGCGAACCCTAGACAGGGCCAGTAGTGGACTTGGGGCAGGTAGGTGTGGGACAGTCATATAAAGACTTGACGTAGCTTGGTAGCAGGTGTCATGGTGGAAGGAGCACAGGCTGTGGAGTCACAGAGACTGGGTTTGGCGTCCTGGCTTGATAGCCCAGTAGCTGTATGACTTCAGGCAGCCTTGAGCCTCTGTTTCTCCTCCGTAAAGTGCAGAAGCCAGGACCTCTCTTGCAGAGCTTCGGTAAGAGAGAGGAAAATACCCAGCCGCCCGGCCTGGAAGTCAGCGAACTGGCCTCCGTGCAGCTTCGTGCCGCGCGGCCCCAGCCTCGCTTCTCGGGCTCGACTGCAGCGCTTTCTGCGCGTCTCGTTGATCGCTTACCGAGACTGGTTCAGGCTGGCTGCGCTCCTCCTGCCCCGCTCTCAGCCGGGGACGCGCAGAGAATGAGCCTGTCCGACGGAAGTCCTCCTCCTGCCCTACTCTGTCTTAACTTCTCTTCATTTCTTCAGCTACACTCTCCTTCCCTGCTCTGTAACGGAAACAGGGCCATCACTTTATTCCAGAGATAAGCCTTTTAGAGGGTTTGGTTTCCTTCTAGTTCTCTTCCCCAAGGCCACCAGCTTGTTCCGTAGTTGTACAGCAGTTACTTCCCTGCGCTGCCCCACGGCTGCCCCACCTCTGCGTCTTCAGTCTCACCCTAGGCTGGCTGTTCCCCTTCTCTGTGTGAACGTGCTTGGTCTGCCGTTAGCCTGACATGTTCCTCATTCCCCAGCAGAACTGCAGATTGTGTTTTATTATCTCTCCCACTTCCTCATTGCCTACTCAGTTCTTAATCTCTTTTTAAATAAATCTCTTTATTTGTGTATTTTTAGAGAGAGGGGAAGGGGAAGAGAAAGAGGGAGAGAAACATCCATGTGTGGTTGCCTCTCATGCATCCGCTACTGGGGACCTGGCCCACAACCTGGTCACGTGCCCTGACTGGGAATCCAACTGGCGACCCTTTGGCTCGAAGGCCAGCACTCAGTCCACTGAGCCGCACCAGCCAGGGCTCAGGTATTATCTTCTGTAATCTAGGTCTGGCCTCCACTTCTCTGTCGCAGGCGTTCCCTCGAAGGTAACGTGTGATCTCATTTTCCCCTGCGTTGGCTTTTCTTCGGCATGGATGTAGCGTGCCCGCCCCATGCTTTTTCCCCTCAGCCTGTCTCCTGGCTCTCCCCTGACTTTTTCACTTCTCCATCTCGCTCTTGCTGATTACTCACCTCTTCTCCGATACCTCCCCTCTCTCTCCTGGTGATCTCAACTGTTCTCGGAGCCTCAACTGTCCCTGTGGGAAGGGTCACACCTTCTCTCATACACTGGACCCATTCCTAAATATCACCCATAAATCTCTTCCCGGTACCTCAGATTCCGCGCGTCTAGAACCCAACTTATTTTCCCCTTCCCTGTCCCCACACTCCTCTGTTGACATTCTGGTTTCTCAGTGGCAGCACTGTTTTCCCAGTTGGCCCCTGAGTCACCAGATTCAGGAGATCTGTCTGCATTTTCCGTAATCGCAAAGAATCGTGGAAGGGATGACAGCAGGTATTTGTTGCGTGCCGTTCGTGTGCGGTCACTGTGCCACACCCTTCGTGTGTGCTGTCTCGTTTAACAGATGAAGAAAGTGAGTCTCAGAAACCAAATCACTTGCCATGGGTCCCCTGGCTACTAGGTAGTAGAGCCAGCTCTGGAATTCTATTCTTAGACTGTTGTCCTGCCTCTGTGTCCTGGAAATGCTTTTCTTTATGATCATTCATTGCGTACTATAATGGAAAACATTACATTTAATTCTTGTTTATCGTGGTATAAGTGAAATAATCATTCATTTATAGCTTATACTTGCCCATATTTCCAAAAGAATTTGAGGTAGCTTATAATAAAAATATATTTGCAATGGTTTTAAAAACAGAAGCTGATCATGAAGTATCTTGAGAATATGGAAATGTGGATACTTTACACACAGACTTTAAGTTATAGTTAGTGTATTTTAAGGCACGAGACTAAGAGTGTGAGTAGTAATCACTAAGATTTTGGTTTTTTTCTAGATTTTCTAAAAAATATATTTATTTATTTTTAGAGCAGGGGAAGGGAGAGAGAAAGAGTGGGAGAAAAACATCGATGCAAGAGAGAAACATCAATCAGTTGCCTCTCGAATGCCCCCCACCGGGGACCTGGCCCCAATCCAGGCATGTGCCCTGACTGGGTACCGAACCAGCAACCCTTCAGTTGTGGGGTTTGTGCTACGATGCCCAGCCCACCAAGCCACACCAGTCAGTTTTAAATTAAAAACGATTAAACGATTAATCGTTTTAAATTTTAGTATTAAGTTGAAATGCCATTTATTTCTAGCTTGGAATAGAGATGAAAATTGGGAGTGAGCTTTATAGAAGTTTCCTGAGTAATGCGAATGCACGTATCCAACATATTTGTATTCTAACCCCTGCGTTAAAACAGGAAGTCCAGGCCTGACTTGATTTTTATTCTTACCACCAGTCATCTGAAGTAAGGGGACCACAGGGGTCTGTGTTTATGTTACGGAAAGGGAACAAGGAGAACAAGGAAGGTTTGAAATTAAAAGCTTGAGATTTTGTTCAGATTCACATCTTTTCAAATATGTTTTAGATTGTTCTCCAGTGGGAGCGTGTGACTTCGGAAGCTGTGAAGCCAGGACAAGCCTTAGAACCTCAACAGGCAGCTCAGCACTTCTGTGAGAAATTCCTTTTCCTTTGGAATTTTGCCCTTAGGTTCTTGCACCCTAACTTGAAGCAGTTAGCTTACCTTCACAAAGTGGGAAGCTTACTTGTGATGGTACTGACTTAATGAGGTCACCAGGACTCGTGTTCTCTCAGCATAGCTTAGAGTGCTGTGTTATCATCCGCTAGAGTTACGCCATAAATTTGGCTCGGGGAAGACAGTCACATCCAGATTTTGAATAGTAATAGCTAACATTTCTTTAGCTTTTACTGTGTGCCAAGCATTGTCCTAAGACTTCATGTACATTATTTCATTGATTTTCACATCGCCCTTATGCAGTAGGTTTTATATCCCTGTAAAGATGAGAAAAGTGAACCTCAAGTCATTTGCCCAAGGCCTCTTGTCTGGGAAGTGGCTCATACATGTCTTCGGCTTGTGCTGGTGATTGCCACTGCGACCGTGTAGGGACCCAGCAGGGAGTAACAGCAGTCCAGGCGTCACTCTGGGCAGGCCATTGTCGTTTTCTTTGGATCACCCTCCCCTGTGTCCTTCTCACAGATGGGAAGCGGGCTCGAGCAGAAACCCCGGTGAAGTGTCCCCTGGCAGACCCCCCCATGAACTCTGCTGAGAAGCTTCAGTTCTACAGAGAGAAGGCCCCAGACTGCCGCGGGCCGTTGTTGAAGCGCGAGGCTCTGTCAAGCCAGGAGTCCAAGAAGAGCAAGAAGCGAGGTTTTGAGGAGCCGGAAAAGGAACAGAGTAATTCTTCACAGTCTTCAAAGCAGAAATACGTGTGTCTTGCTGTGGAAGACTGGGACTTGTTAAATTCCTATTGATGGGCAGAAGTTGACCTTTCCCCCAACTCTAACGTATGAGGAAAGGGGGCTGATGTTTTCTTTTTTGTTTGAATTTACCTATGACATTAGTATAGCGGGCAGATATTTCTACTTTTGTGGTGGGGGAGGGGGATGCTATGGAAGTATGTAATAATTTCTAATGTATATTTTCAATACATAGTAATTTTTTCAAATAAACATTTTTTGCTGTCTTTACGTTCTGCATATGAAATGTGGACTGGAGCCATAGGAAGTAACACTGTGGTTGGGGATGAAAGGCCATCTGAGATAACAAGGCAGCCTAGCATGACTTGTTGCTACGCCAGTTTGGCCCAGCCAGGTACGTGTACAGGGTCCGGCGCAAATAACACTGCTTTTTTATTACAAAACCATGAACATGTACTTCTGTAACAACAATATCACACTCAAGCACACCATACGACATTTTAGGTGAAATGTTCAAATTAAATTATCACCCTACCAACCACGCTCACACAGGCCTTACTTCAGCCAGACCCTGTATATGGGCTACCATATTGAATGCCTCCTACTGCCATGATCTGTCCTCCATGGAAGGGAGATGTTAGCCCCAATTTAGAGTTAAGAAAACTCAGCCTCAAGTTAAGCGAGCTGTTCAAGGTCAGAGAGCTGCTAAGTGGCAGAACCAGAATATATGCCCCTTCCCGTCCAACTCTAAAGCTCACTCTGCTGCAATGCCTTTTACATAATACCTCCCATTGCCCTGGCCAGGTAGCTCAGTTTGTTGGAGTGTCGTCCTGATACACCAAGGTTGTGGGTTCAATCCCCAGTCAGGACACGCACAAGAAGCAACCAATGAGTGCATAAATACGTGTAATGAGAAATTGATGTTTCTCTCTCAAATCAATTTGTTAACAATCCCAACTCTTATGTCTACAAAGTAAAGCACCAGGAGTCTTCACAGCATTCTACAGAGTACGTATGATTGCCTGAATTTGACGGATGAGGAACCTGAGACCAAGAACTTGCCTCGAACCAAACTGCTCCTCAAGCTTTATTGTACATGCACATCACCCGGGGGTCTTGCTAAAATGCAGATTCTGATTCAGTAGGTCTGGAGTGAGACCTGAAGTTCAGTGTTTGTAACAGGTTTCCAGATGATCCCAGTGCTTCTAATTTGCGGACTACACTTTGAGTAGCAAGGCTCAAGACCACAGGTGGCAGACACAAGGCCCGCGGCGGAATCTGGCCCTCCACCTTGTTTTATCCAGTGGCACCTTGTTTCTGCCCGGTGGCAGCGCTGAGCTCTCGCTTAACTATTAAGGAGTAGTTACATGTATGCAGTCCTAAAATTACATTCGGCCCTTTGAAGGCAACTGCAAGGCTGATGTGGTCCCCGGTGAAAATGAGTTTGACACCCCTGATCTAAACCTTCACTGTCTAACACAGTAGACCCTAGTCACTTATGGCCATTGAGCACTTGAAATGCGGTTAGTCCTAACTGAGATGCGCGGTAAAATACACACCAGATATCAGACTTCAAAAGTACGAAAGAGTGAGTGGAAGGTGATGCATTTTGAGCTGCCATCTTGTGTCCCCACGTGTGTGTGCTTATTCTCAGCCGGTCTGCCAAAGACCCCCTGAGTGCCAACCCTAGCCCCCCCATGGCCCCATTTCTCTCCGGTAAGATGAAAGAAACGATGGTGAACCGAGAGAAACTGGCCAAACTGCAGGCACAAGTGCACATTGGTGGGAAAGGCACTGCTCGTAGAAAGAAGTAGATGGTTCACAGAACAGCTACAGCAGGTGATAGAAAACTTCAGTTCTCCTTGAAGAAGTTAGGGGTAAACAATATCTGGTATGGAAGGGGTAAGTATGTTCACAAACAAGGAACGGTGACCCGCTTCAACAACCTGAAAGTTCAGGCGTCTCTGGCAGTGAACACCTGCAGCATCACAGGCCACGCGGAGACAACACAGCTGACAGAAACGCTACCCTGCATCTTACATCAGCTTGCTGCACACAGTCAGACTGTGTTGAGGAGACTCACCGAAGCCCTGTCCAAACAATCTGGGTGGAAAAGCACCACTTGCTACGGGGGAGGCGGATGATGATGAAGTTCCAGATCTTGGGGAGAATTTTGATGAGGCTTCCAAGGGTGAAGCACACTGAACTGAGTCAACTTCTGAAAAGGATGAATTTGAAGAAGTCGCTGGTGGCTGCTATTTTATATTATGACTGCTTTTTCAAATTTTGTTTACGGATCTGATAAAATCTACATCTCCAATATTTTTAAGCCCTAGCTCCCTGGACACTATAGCTCTTTTCAGTTTTTGCTCATACACAAATCATTCTTCGCATCTAGTTAAGCTGAGGAACCTGGGACAAAGTTTGAAACCAAGGTTAATTTTTTCTAAAAAAGATACCTGCATTTTTAAGTACTGATTACATGTTAAAATGGTAATTTGGGGATTAAACATAATTTCTCCTGTTTTTATTTTTCTAACATGGCTACTAAGGAACTTAACATGGTTTGCACTTGTGATTTGCAGTATATTTCCACTGGACAGTTCTCTTCTAGACCAAATTCCATCCTTAAAAGGCAGCTTAAAGCAAGACTTCCTGGCAACTAAAAGGGAGACAAGATTACCTTAAGGAATTAAGAAAATTGGTATGACAGGTTTGGCATTTGGAAATGCTCTAGCGCAGGGGTGTCCAGCCTTTTGCCATCTCTGGCCCACTCTGGAAGAAGAAGAGTTCTCTTGGGCCACCCATTAAATACATTGTGACACGCAGTCACAAAAAAATCTTTTTGTGTCTTTTTGCCAATGACACCTCAGACAAGGGCTTGATCTCCAAAATATATAAAGAACTCATGCAACTCCACTCCAAGAAGACAAAAAAAAATTATAAAATGGGCAAAAGACTTGAACAGACACTTCTCCAAGGAGGACATACAGAGGACCCAGAGACGCATGAAAAGATGCTCAGCATCACTAGCCATCAGAGAGACGCAAATTAAAACCACAACGAGATACCACTTTACACCCATCAGAATGGCCATCATAAACAAGTCAACAAACAAGTGTTGGAGAGGTTGTGGAGAAAAGGGAACCCTAGTGCACTGTTGTGGGGAATGCAGACTGGTGCAGCCACTGTGGAAGGCAGTATGGAATTTTCCAAAAATGGAATTGCCTTTTGACCCAGCAGTTCCACTGCTGGGATTATACCCTAAAAGCCGTGAAACGCCAATCCAAAAGAACCTTTGTACCCCAATGTTCATAGCAGCACAATTCACAATAGCCAAGTGCTGGAAGTGAGTGGATCAAGAAACTATGGCACATTTACACAATGGAATCCTATGCAGCAGAGAGAAAGAAGGAGCTTATACCCTTTGCAACAGCATGGATGGAAA
Organism: Anoura caudifer; assembly: GCA_004027475.1. Classification (NCBI taxonomy): domain Eukaryota; kingdom Metazoa; phylum Chordata; class Mammalia; order Chiroptera; family Phyllostomidae; genus Anoura; species Anoura caudifer. The sequence continues at coordinate 18,399 of PVKU01010994.1, read as the reverse complement.
TGGAGAGCATCATGCTAAGTGAAATAAGCCGGGCAGTGAAGGACAAATACCATATGATCTCACCTTTAACTGGAACATAATCAACATAAGAAAAAAGCCAACAAAGTATAACCAGAGTCATTGAAATTAAGAACAATCTAACAACAGCCAGGGGGGAGGGGACAGTGGGGAGAAGGGTTTTCAGGAACTACTGTAAAGGACACATGGACAAAACCAAGGAGGAGGGTGGAAGCAAGGGAGGGAGGGAGGTTTGGAGGGGGTGGGGGAAGGGGTGGGGAGAAAATAAGGACAACTGTAATTGAACAATAAAATAGTTTAAATAAAAAAAATCTCATAATGTTTTAAGTAAATTTACGATTTTGTGTTGGGCCACATGTGGGCCGCAGGCCACAGGTTGGACACCCCTGTTAGAGTTTAACTAAAATTTTAATTAGTGTAGATTTTGGATCTGATAGGTATTTGCTATTCAGAGCTAGGCAAGGGGCTAGCCTGTTGCCCAGGATCATATGGAAAGCTCTGATTTATGAAATTTATAAAAAGAAAAAGGCAGTGTAGTTTTCTTTGTAGAAGTAAACTTGAGTTTTAAAATGTTATTTGGGTGGACAGTAGCACACCTTGCTAAATTCCTAGCACTAATAAACACCTTGTCAAACTTGGCGTATACTGTTAGTCAAACTTGAGTCTAACTCGATGACCCCCCACTGGCACCACCCCCACCGTGGAGTTGCAGTACTCTGTCAGAAAGTGGCCTCTGGAATTACGTTTTAAACATCCCAGCTGTTCAGACCATTTTGGAAGGCAAATCTTCATTCAGAGTAACTTCTGATTTCTTATGTAAGCATAGTTTACTTTTAGAGCTTAAGTTTCATTTTCTTTAATCTTTTTTCTTTCAAGAATCTGGTGATTCCTTTAAGCAAATATTTTTTGTTTGATCTGAACAATTCATTTTAGTCATTCAAATGGAGTTATGAAAGTCTAGGCTTTGTTTTAATGATTGAGATCAAAGTCAAGAATTTATGACTGGCATAAGATAGATGAGGCGATTTGTCTGTGTGTGTCTAACTTACGTATGAGGATTAGCTATTTTTTAATTACAATTTCTTCTTAGAATTCACTTGCTGACTTAAGAACTTTGGGCAAATGACTCAATTCTGCTAATCCTCAATGTACCTCTTTAGAATTAGGCCACCTACTCATGCTTACGAGAATGAATAAATCCGTGTTTCCTAAAAGTATGGCCTATGACCTCTGCCTCAGAGTCTGCTGGGGCATCTATTAAAATGAAATTCCTGGACCCCGCCCATATTCTGTGAATCAGAGTCCCCCAGTTTGCTAGAATTACTGACGATTCTGACATTAGGCCAAGTTTTCTTCTCATACATTTATTCAAAAAATGCTGAGCTATTACTTTGGGAAAGTATATATTGAATATATGCCAGGTACTAGGGATTCAGCAGTGAAGAAGACAAAAGATAGTCTTGCCTGCAAAGAGCTTACATTGGGCGTGGGGTGGGGTGAGACAGACTAAGAAGTAAACAGGACGTAAGTCAATGAGCTAAGTTCACATCATGATAAGTGCTTTAAAGGAAGTAGAACAGGGTAATGGGGGATTGGGGGATGGGGAGACAATCTAGATTTTTTAATTAATTTAGAGGGTTCCAGAAGGCATGTCTGAGGAAATGATGTTTGAGTCAGGAGGTATGGTAATAAGGAGGAAATCATACAAACATCGGGTGAATAGCGCCTCAGGGAAGGACGACAACCTGAGATAGTTGGCACATTCCAGGGACAAAAGAAGAAAAAAGGTGGAGGGCAGGTGGCTAGTACACAGTGAGTAAGTGGTACAAGATGCATTTAGGGGAGAGACAAGTGGCAGATCCAGGCCTTATGAGTCACGGAATTTCAGTTTACTTCAGGAGAACACAAGGCCACTGATTAAGCATAAATCACATGTGATACGATTTCTACTTTGAAGATCGGATCCGTGCTGCTTACTGGACCCACTGGGCGGAACACGGATTGCGGTGGGGGCAACAGTGGGGCAAGAAGCCCAGACGGGACCATTACGGTTCGGGGGAGGGATGGTGGCAGCTGGGAATGGAGGGACAGGAGTGACCACGAGAAGAGGTTAGATTCAGGGGCTATTTTGAAGATAGAACGGCCAGGTCACGCTGATGCATTTGGTGTCAGGGAGTAAAGGAACAGGAGTAAAATCGGAGATGATTGCTTCCTAAGGTTTTGCCTGAGTGGATGATGGTGTCATTTACTAAGATGAGAAAATACGGGTAAACAATAGGTTTGGGGGGGCAGGAACGTTAAGAGTTCTGTTTTAGACAAGTTTAAGGTGCCTGACGGCAATTGGACATAAGAGTCTGGAGTGCAGGAGGGTGGTTAGGACGAGATATAAATGAAGCTGGGGTTCAACAGCAGAGATGACATTTGGTGCCCATGACCCCATGAGATCACCTAGGGAGAGAGAAGGGAGAAGAGGCCTGAGACCAGGCTTGGGGCGTTCCCAGATTTAAGATCACGCAAAAGGGGGGTGGGAGTTGAAGTCAAAGCTAAAACCAGGAGAGTGTATAATAGAAGCCTGAAAGTGAAAATGTTTTGACAAGAAGGGACCAGTGTTAATGTTCCTGGCAGGTCAAGTTCTTAATGGAATCCTAGGTCATTATCACAGTCTTCATTCTACAGATGGGGAGCTGAGGCTCAGAGGGAGGACGTCCATTTGTTATGACGGTTAATTTCGTATGTCTGGTTGGCTAGGCCATGGCGCTCAGCTCTTTGGTCAAACACCAGTCTAGGTGTTGCTGCGAAAAGTATTTTATAGATGTGATTAACATCTAAACCAGCAGGTTTTGAGTAAAACAGATTACTTTCCATAACGTGGGTGAGCCTCATCCAATCAGGGGTAGGCCTAAGAGAAAAGACTGAGATTCCTAGAATAAAAATTAATCTCTCTCGTGTGTGTGTGTGTGTGTGTGTGTGTGTGTGTGTCCTATTAGTTCTGATTCTCTGGACAACCCTTATTAATACTCTCACTCTCTCACTCATGCGGCAAACAATTATTGGGCACCTACTGTGGGCTCTGCTAGAGTACGTAAGACAGGGTCCCTACCCTCAAGTAGGGAACAGGCGAAGGACTTTGCAAGCACGGCTTAGTGTGATCAGCACTGTGATTTTCGAGTGTCTGGGGGCTTTGGGACCACAGCAAAGGAAGGCTAAATGGGCAACCAAGAGCTATGAGGCAGCAGATGCTCTGTAAAAAGGTAATGATGCTTGAGTGAGATTTTTTCTTTTTTTTTTTTTCAGTTACAGTTTATATCCAGTGTGATTTGGGATTAGTTTCAGGTGTGGGTTTTGACGGGCGAATGTGAGTTAGCCCATCAAAGAGAGGCCAGCATTTCAGGCTCTATGATGTGCAGACAAGAGTAGCAGCGTTTCTACCTGTGATGCTCTCAGGAGTTCCGGGTGGCTGGAGCCAATGAGAGCTGGAGAGAGTCCAGTGTTGAAGCTATAGCAGTCAGCAGGGTCCACAGCAGGGGAAGGCAATTATCCTGAAAATCATAGGGAGCCATGCCACGGATTAAAGCAGGGGGTAACAGAGACCTGTGTTCTAGAAAGATGCCTCTGGCTACTTGGTGGAAGCTGGCCAGGAGGGGGAGTCTGGTGAGGCGCCAAGGAAGGCCTGAGGTGAGCTTGGGGATGCAGCAGTGGGGATGGCAGTGAGACGTCATTCACTCAACTTGTGTTTGTTCAGCACCGGCGCTGCTCCGTGACGGGATCCCTAATGAACAACTCAGACACTGCTGCTCTGGAGCTCGGTGGTGGAACTGGAAGGAGTTGGTGTTGACCTAGGGGAGAGGAATGGCTGAACTAACTTCCAGGTTTCTAGCCTGAAGTAAGTGCTGAACACTGAGATGGAGCATTGGAGAAGGAACAAGATTCTGGGGCAGTTGAGTTCAGTTTGGAGCCTGCAGAGTTTGAAGTGCCTGAGGGGCCGCTAGCTGAAACTACCCGAGAGCCCGCTGATCTGTTAGTCTGAAGGGCAAGGAGACTGACTGGGAAGAAGCCAGAAGTGGGAATGAAGGCAGGAAGAACAGGCTTCGGGGTAAGAACCTTGAATTGTACGCAAAATGTGTATTTCGATAAATGTGGGGGTTCCCTCCACCCTGTGGAGTGGATCCACAGCCCCCATCACATTCTCAAAGAGGAGAAAATATGCCCCACCACTACCCCAATTATGTGCCACTGAAATAAAATGAGGTGAGCAGATGGCTAAAGATGGGGCCTCAGAATGGCAATATCTAAAAGGAAACAGAGGAAGACGGAACTCAGAAGAAATGGCCGCAGAAGGAGGAAGCCAGGACAGGGGAGGGTTCCAAGACAATGGAGACGCTCAGCCATACCCCCTGGTGCAAAGAGGGCAGGGGGGATAAATACAGGCAGATACAGGCCATTTGGAGTTGAGGAGGCAGAGGAGGACTTGATACAGAAGAAGGCTGTTTTAACGTCGGAAAGTTGAGACAAGGCGCATGCTGATATGCTACCAGGAACCGGCCAGGAGAGAAGGGAGTGGTCTGTGGCCCCCAGGGCTCCAGGCTGCACCAGTCCGTACCTTCAGGAAAGCAGCGGCCAGGCTGGTGCAACAGTGGCCCACATGGAGCAGGAGGGAGCCTAGTGACAGGTGAGTGCAAGCAGCCCCGGGCAGCGCTGCCTGCAGCCTGGGTCAGGAGACGGAACAACTTGATCCCAGCAGGAATAGCCGGTGGCATGGGGTTTGTGCAGCCTGAGAGGGCTTGGCTCAGGGAGATGGTTAACTGTTTTCAGAGGAAGGGCTTTCCTGGGGCAGAGGGAACAGACATGTTTTCTGGATCCAGAACTAATTAAAGACACATTTAACTCGGTAGCAGGAGATTTCCAAACTCACAGATGCTAGGAGAGGTAGCAAACTCCTCGTCTTCAGAAGTGTGCACCCAGAAGCTGGGTGATTATTTGATGAGGTGGTTATATAAGCAACCCAAACATCAGGTGGGGGGCGGGTTAGTTCCCCTTTAAAAGCTCTTCCAGGCTTGGAAATCTCCCACCTATTAGGCTTCCCTGGCCATCTCAAAGCCTTTTTGTGAAATGGTCCAAAAGACTATTTTGATGCATTTTATTGAAAATAATTGTGCCACATAATTCTCACGAGGGCAGGGGTAGAACGGGAGGGTATAGCTTAACAAGACAGCACACCTCGCCAGTGTTGTATCTCTTAGAGCGAAGTCACGGGCTTAGGATTTGGATCAGTGATTCCCAGAAGTTTGAAGGGTCTCCCGGGGAGCCTGTAGTAACAGTGCAGATAACCCCCACCCTTCCACTCTAATTCCGGAGAGCTGGTTGGTCCCAGGAGCCTGAATTTTCATCAGGCAACACCCCTCCATGTCACCCCGCTCCCACCCCCACCCCCAAGAATCTGATGCGGCAGATCCCAGGACTCCTCTTTGAGAAACTGGATGAAGACGATGGAATGAGGATGAAGGGGCTCTCCAAGTGCTCCATAAATCTCAGCATGCTTTGCAGATGAGAAACCATGCTTGGGTGTGCGCAGGGCTCGCTGGGAAAGTCAGGGTGTAAATCTCGGATGGGCTCTCAGGTCCGGTGTTCCCCCATGGCACTGAGCCGGCTAAATGGACAACTTCCCGGGCCTTAATCTCACTCACTTCCATCACTCCTAACTGGGGAAAATAGGAGACTCAAGTCATTGTTTCAGACCTCAGCTTGTAAAATGAAATCATGATGCTTTGGCCTGTCTTCTCAATGAAGGAGGTAGAACAAATCTCTAAGCGTAGACCCTGCCTCCCACTCCAGGCCTGGCTGGGGCTAGAAAACTTCCAGGAAAGTGTCTCCCTCCACCTTGCTCGAAGGATTCAGAAAGCAGCCAAGAGGGAGTAACGGGATTAGCTTCGCCTTCCTGCCCGGAACAACTGGAAAGCATACGAAGACTATCAAAAGCAGTAGTTTTAAAACGCTGGACATCAGGCAATGAAGGACAGTGAACTCTGAGAGACAGAACACAAATAAGGTGAGCTCTGCAGTTGTTCTGGCTTACTGCTTGGAGAAAGTTTCCAGCCTGCAGTGCGGAGAAGGGAATCCAAGCAGACAGAGCCTAACAGAATCCACAAGTTACAGAGATGGAGTGTGGAGTTCAGCGAAAGCAAGGCAGCTAGTTATCCTAGCAAAGAGTGGTGGGGTGCAGAGAGCTGCAGAGATGTGCAGAGAGAGCCCCTCAGGTGCTCAGCCAGGCATGGAAACCGCCCCAGCCCAGGGAAGAGCCACCCAACAGGATTGGAGGAAATAGTACTTGATGGCCACACAGGGCTGGGAAAAACGGGTTTGGCTGAGTTAATATCGAATGAATAGATTTCAGAGCAAAGACTCTTACCAGAGAAAGAAGATCAGATCCTAATGATAAGTGGGTGAGTTCACCAAGAATATATAACAATTCTGAACATGGATGCAACTAATAACAGAGCTTCAAAATGTATGCACCCAAAACTGATAAACCTGTGAGGAAAAAATAGGCAAAACCGCAATTCCATTGGGAGATTTTAATACTCCCCTCTCAAAAACTCATACAAGTAAACAGAAAATCAACCAACTGGACCTGACTTATGGAGTCGCACGGTAGCGAACGCACTTTCTTCTCAAGTGCCCACAGAACGGTGCATTTCTAGCAAGACCAACAAAGAAACAAGGAGGCATCAGTGAGATTGACAGACCTCCAGCTAAACTTCTCAGGAAAAAAAGAGTGGGGCTCAAATTACCCATATCAGAAATAAAAGAGGTGACATCACTACAGATTCCACACATATTAAAAAGATAATAGGAGAATATTGCAGATGACTTTATGTTGATAAATTCAACAACTTTGAAGAAATGGATAAATGTCTTAAAAGATATTACCAAAGTTTACTCAAAAAGAAGAAAATAATCTGAGTACTCCTATATCTATTACAGAAGTTGAAATTTTAGTCTAAAACCTTGGTACAAAGAAAATCCCAAGAACACATGGCTCCACTAGTGAATGTTGTCATACATTCGAAGATGAAATAATTCCAATTCTATAGAAACCATTACAGAAAACTGAAGAGGACGGAGCACTTCCCAACCCATCTATGAAGCCCACGGGACTTCGGTATGAAAACTTGGCAGAGACATTACTTTCTCAAGAAAAGAAAAATGTAGGCAAATGTCCCTCATGAACACAGATGAAAAAATTCTTTATATAAAAGATCATACATTATAACCAAGTAGAATTTATCTCAGGGAAGCAGGATTAGTTTAATACTTGAAAAGCAATTCATGTAATTCTCCACATTAACAAACAAAACAGAACAGATCATCTCAATAAATACAGAAGAACCTAGACAAAATTTAATATCCATTCCCGATATAAACTTTCAGCAAACTGGGAATAGAAGAAAATTTCCTCAGCCTGATAAAGCTCATCTGCCAACAGCCCGTGACTAACGTACTCAGTGGTGAAAGACTGAATGTTTTCATCTTTATCAGGAATGTATGTGTTAGGCCAGTAAGGCAAGAGTCTGCTCCCACCACATCTATCAAATGTTGTAAATAGCTACTGAAATAAGACAAGAGAAGAAATAAAAGACATCCAGATTGGAAACAAATAAATAAAACCATCTTCAGTCACAGGTTCTATGATTATCTACATAGAAAATATGATGGAATCTACTAAAGAAATCTACTAGAATCAATCTGTGAGTTTAGCAAGTTTGTATGATACATGAATGGTATGCAAAAATTTACTGTTTTTATATACTAGAAGTTAAAGCTTAAAAGTACCACTCACTATAAAAAATACGAAATACTTCGAGACAAATCAGACAAAGGAGGAATAAATGTGTATGCTGAAAGCTATACAACATCACTGAGAAAAACTGGGAAACAAAAGGAGAGATACAATGTAATAATCATGGGTGAGACGACTCAACGATGTTACAATGGCAGTTCTCCCCAAATTTTATCTATAGTTTGAATGCAATCCCAATCAAAATTCCTGCAGGACTTTTCCACAGAATTTAGCAAACAGATTCTGAAATTCATATGGAAATGCAAGGAACCTAGACTAGTCAGAACACTTTTGAAAAAGAATGGAGTACGAGGACTCCAACACTGCACAATTTCAAGACTTACAAAGGAACAGGCATCAAGACAGAGTGGTAGCAACATCAAGGTAGACAGAGAGATCAACGAAACAGATTGCAAATAAACGGATAACCGATATTTTACAAAGTTGCAAAAGCAGTTCAATGGAGAAAGGAGCAACTGGATTCCATGTGCGAAAACAATAATAAAATAGAATTTTGATTTGTTCTTTGCACCATCTATATAAGTTAACTCAAAATAATCACAGACCCAGTGATAAAACCTAAAATTATACACCTGCTTGAATAACATACAGAATAAAATCTTTACGACCTTGAGTTAGCAATGATTTTTTAAATACAAAAAATACAAAAACATGATTCATAAAAGAAAAAATGTGATAAATTGGGCTTCATCAACGTGAAAAATTTCTGAAAGACACTGTTAAAAGAATGAAAAGATAATCCACAGACTGGGAGAAATATTTTCAAATCATGTATCTGATAAAGGACTTATATTTATAATATTTAAAGAACTCTCAGGACTTCCAGCCAAGATAGAGGTGTAGGAAGATACACTTTACTTCCTCACAACCAAAAGAAGGACAACAACAAATTTAAAAACAAAAACAACCAGAACTGCCAGAAAAATCAAACTGTATGGAAGTCTGGCAACAAAGGAGTTAAAGAAGACATATTCATCCAGACTGGTAGGAGGGGCGGAGAAAGGCAGCCGGGTGAAGAGGCCCCATAGCAAGGTGGCAGCTGGCAGACTGGGTGGTTCCAAATCTGTGTGTGGATAACCTGGGAGGAACAACTGGGAAGTGAGACAGACTGTGCAACCCAGGGTTCCGGCACGGGGAAATAAAGCCTCAAAGCCTCTGGCTGAAAAAACCTGTGGGTACTGCGGTGGCAGGAGAGACTCCCAGTCTCACAGGAGAGTTCATTGGAGAGACTCACAGGGTCCTAGAATGTACACAAAACCACCCACCTGGGAGTCAGCACCAGAAGGCCCAGTCTGCTTGTGGGAAGTGGAGGAAGTGACTGAAGTCGGCAGAGAGCTGAACGAGCGGCACAGTTCCCTCTCAGACTCCTCCCCCACGTACAGCGTCACAACGCAGCGTTGTAGGTTGCCCCGCCCTGGCAAACACCTGAGGCTCCACCCCTTACTACATAACAGGTGCAAGACAAAAAAAATATGGCCAACAAAATGAAAGAACAGATCAAAGCTCCAGAAAAAAAATACAACTAAGTAATAAAGAGATAGCCAACCTATCAGATGCACAGTTCAAAACACTGGTAATCAGGGTGCTCACAGCATTGGTTGAGTATGGTTGCAAAATAGAGGAAATAGTGAAGGCTATGAAAAGTGAAATAAAGGAAAATGTACAGGGGAATCAACAGTGAAGGGAAGGAAACCAGGACTCAAATCAATGTTTGGAGCAGAAGGAAGAAAGAAACATTCAATCAGAACAGAATGAAGAAATAAGAATTGAAAAAAAATGAGGAGAGGCTTAGGAACCTCCAGGACAACTTTAAACTTTCCAACATCCAAATCATAGGGGTGTCAGAAAGAGAAGAGGAAGACCAAGAAATTAAAAACTTTTTTGAAAAAATAATGGAGAACTTTCCCAATCTGGCAAAGGAAATAGACTTCCAGGAAGTCCAGGAAGTTCAGAGAGTCCCAAAGAAGTTGTATGCAAGGAGGAACACACCAAGGCACATCATAACAACATTAGCCAAGATTAAAATGAAGGAGAGAATTCTACAAGCAGCAAGGGATAAGGGCACAGTCACCTACAAAGGAGTTCCCATCAGGCTGTCAGCTGATTTCTCAAAAGAAACCTTACAGGCAATAAGGGGCTGGAAAGAAGTATTCCAAGTCATGAAAGGCAAGGACCTACATCCAAGTTTGCTCTATCCAGCAAAGCTGTCATTTAGAATGGAAGGGAAGATGAAGTGCTTCTCAGATAAGGCCAAGTTAAAGGAGTTCATCATCACCAAGCCCTTATTATATGAAATGTTAAAGGGACTTACCTAAGAAAAAGAAGATAAAAAATAGGACAGTAAAAAGACAGCAAACTCACAGACATTAACAACCACACCTAAAACAAAAGCAAACTAAGCAAACAGCTAGACCAGGAGAAGGAACACAGAAATGGAGACCACATGGAAGGTTTGCAACAGGGGAGTGGGAGGAGGAGAGAGGGGGAAAAGGTACAGAGAATAAGTAGCATAGACGGTGGGTAGAAAATAGACAGGGGAGGTCAAGAATAGTGTGGGAAATGTAGAAGCTAAAGAACTTATGATACATGGACATGAACTAAAGGGGGGTAATGTGGGTGGGAGGGGGTGTGCAGGGTGGAGGGGAATGAAGGGGGAAAATGGGGCAACTGTAATAGCATAATCAATAAACTATTTTTAAAAAAGAAATTATACATTTTAAATATGCACAGCATGTTGTTTATCAATTATACTTCAATAAAGCTGTTGTAAAAAACCCATTGAACTGTATGGAAACTATATCCCAGTTAGAACATTCTTTTAAAGGACCCAGAGAAATCACTTCTGCCTCGACTTTGGTGGCCCTCCTCAGTCCAGCGGCAGCGCCCAAGCGGTGCCGCTTTGGGCTGGTCCCTTCTCTCTCTGGGGAGCTGTTTAATGTGTGCAGTTCGTGAGTCCGAGGGGGAACAGAGTCTCAGGCAAACAACAGTGGCAGAGGGTTAAGTCAGACCAGACTTCCCGTCCAAACCCTGGGGGAATGCTGGGCCGATTTAAATTCCACCTACCTATCCCTGTGTGTTTGTACAGCGGGAGCCTGTTGTAGTTAACGTGCGGATCTGGGAGCCTGGGCGGACGACTGTTGATGCTGGCTGCCCGGGTCCTCCCTGCAGGCTGCGGCGTTAAATCCCCTGCTTCACTGATGGCAGCTGTGGGAGGACCCTGGCTGGCCCCCCTGGGTGCCAGTCTTTCTGGACCCGGCTTACGGAGTGCTCTTTGGGAGGTTGCTAGGGCGTCCGCTCCTTTCCCAAAGGAAGAACCGATAGCTAAGAAGAGAACGAATGCTGGTCTGCTAGTCGCCGATCACCTCCTGTCTTTTCAGGCTGCCGCCCCCTGGCCTGGGCCCCAGCTTCCTCTTCTAGGGAGTCCTGTCCCGGAAGGGGTGAGACACTAAGGAGGGGGTGTGTATGGTGGGCTCCGGATTTGGCCTGTCAAGGTCTGATCCTGGCGAAGCCCTCTAAAAAGGTGCGTGAGCTTCAGCAAGCAGCTTCACGCCTCTGCCAAGTGCACATAACCCAAACCAGGCTCCTGGAAGGCTGTGAGGAGTGGAGAGGATGAGGTGCAAGAGATAAGGCACACGACGGTTTGCGCTGGTGTGCGGCATGTGCGAGCTGCTCACCAAATACTGGCTCTTGGTATTTATTAACCACTTAACACAGCGCTTGGCACCCCCCACCCCCCCCCCCCATCTTCTGCTTCAAGCTTTATTGTTTCCAAGCGGCGATCACATTCCGCTCTCACCTCTTCCTCTTCATAAGCCTGCAGGATAGGCTGGCCAGGACCTCCTTCTTCCTAATGTACAGAGGAGGGACCCTTTTCTGCAGTCCCTCTGCAGAAGGAGGAATGCAGTGTCTTCTCCCCGCTGAACCCCTCGGCCAGCTCCCTGCAGCCTCGAGTTGAGTTCACCCTCCAGCCATGGGGGACTGCCCTGCCCCGCTCCCCACTTGGCCCCATCATGGCTCTGCGCAGGCATCATAAACCCCAGAAGTTTCCGGACCTCATGAGACACAGCCTGAAACAGCAACTGCCCTGGCCGGGTGCCCAGACACCTGGCTCTGTGCCCCACGGTCAGACGCCCTGCCATGAACTGCCCAGGCTGCCCCAGCTGCGTGTAAACACGGCGTCTCCCTCAGAGCGCCGCGGCAAGGGTGGGACGTAGAGCTCTCAGCGCAGCGCCTTGCTCGCCGCAGCAAGTGCTGACGCGGGCGCCTGGACACCTGGCTGTCACACCCGCGATGACAAGTTAGATCTTGAGACTATCGTGCTGAGCAAAATAGCTGGGATGGAGAGGACAAAACCATGTGATTGCACTCAGGTAGGATATGAAACCAACAAAGAAAACAAACAAGCAAACTCAAACTCGCAGACAGCAGTGTGGTGGTTACCAGACGGGAACAGGGATGGGGGAGGATTCATAGGGTAAAGGGGTCACGTATGTGGTGATGAAGACGACTACACTGCGGCACGCGGGGCAATGCATAGACACCGTGTGATGGAGCTCTGCGCCTGAAACTTAGGCTCTGTCACTAAGCCCTGCCACCCCAGGACATTTCGTTATATTTTAAAAAGAAAAGAAACCTGGCTTTCAGTCCATGCGCTACTCCTGGCATGCTGAGCGGACGCGGACGAGTAGGTCTCTCTCAGCCTTGGCTTCTCGATCCTGTAAAATGACGCTCTGTACCCCAGGGGCCCGGGCACGGGCTCGGTCGGGAGGGGAGGCTGAGATGATGAGCCACAGTGATGCTGGTGCCTCGGGAGCTGTCAGGGAAGAGCCGCAGGCCTTCCTTCCTGAAGGAGCCTAGGACGGGCTGACCACCAAGGCCCACCTGCCTCTCTCCCACGAGGCCGAACCGGTGCACTGCCGCTCCCCGCCGGGAAGTGGGTACTCTCCCTGCCGCAGAATACCCTAACCCTGACCCTGACCCTGACCCCTGACCCCTGACCTTAACCCTAGGCCTAACCCTAACCCTAACCCAAACCCTGACCCTGACCCTAACCCTAACCCTAACCCTAGCCCTAACCCTAACCCTGGCCCTAACCCAAACCCTAACCCTGGCCCTAACCCAAACCCTAACCCTAACTTTAACCCACGCCTTAAACCCTAACCTTAACCCACACCTTAAACCCTAACCCTAACCCACACCTTAACCCTAAACCTAACCCTAACCCAGGGCAGAATCCTTGAGGTGACGGGTTCTAGGAGCTGGTCCTCAGTCCATCAGGGTCAGGACTGGGATTGTGTCCTGGCTCCCAGAGGCCCCTCTTCAGTACCCTCAGCCGAGCATTGCCCGCTGTCCCCCAATCCTTCTGTGGTAGGAGGCGCCTCCTCCATGACACCCTGCCCTCCTCGTGGGCTGGGACTCAGGTCCCTTCCTTTCCTGGTGCCTGGCGCCCAGCTTGGCCCAGAGCAGGGGCACAGAGACTCTTCATCAGGTGATGAATGAACCAGAGCTCACCTGTCTCCCAGACGGCCATTTTCGGCCCAAAACTCACACAACACTGGCGCACAAAACTGGCTGCATCAGTTGGCAGTGGGGCTAGGTCTGTCCCCCTCAGTAGGAGCCCTCTTGCTGGCCAGATCCCAGGTCTCGCTTTGTGACTGGGGAGCTAATTTTAAAAATACCCCACAGGGACCCTGCATGCCTCCCTCCCCCCCACAAGCCCAGACACAATCATATCGGCAGCAGGTAAGGTTTTAGGGTTGGGACACCACAGAGTGCGTTTGATCCTGGTTTCAGCACTGACTTTGCTGTGTGACCCTCGGCGAGTCATTCCTCCCTCCAGGCCTCAGCTCCCTCATCTCCTTCATGGGAGCAACGATCCTTGTGTGTCTGGGGGCTGGAGAGCTGGGAAGGTGTGGAGAGAAACAACCCATTCACTCAGGCTCTGGGGTCAAAACACAACCCCTACCTCGAGAAACCTGGGCGGATCGTCTGGGCGCTGGGCACAGGGCGGAGAGTGGGGCGGAGAGCGGGGCGGAGCCTCCTGGGGGGCTTCCCCCCTGGCAGGACGATGAAGCCCCACAGCAGGTGAAGCTTCGTGGGGTCAGCCCACAGGGCCTGATTCCTGGGGCAAGGAAGATGCTGAAGCTATAGCCAAGCCCAGCAATATCTGCCCTAGGTACAAAGACAGGAAGTGGTACCCACGCCACATACGGGCTAAACTCCTCGGCGGAATGTCTGAGCCCCAGACTCGTCTTTTCTCCAAGGGGTAATGAGGTCAAATTCTGCGAGTCTGTCTTAGAGCAGAGGAGCGAGTTGCCTCTGTGGGCCCTGCAGCCGGCCTGAAATCGTGGGAGCGGTTTCCCCTCATGTTTGTTAATGAGCTCCCTGTCGCTGGAGGCATTCAAGGAGAGGCTGAACATTTTGAAAGCAGGAGAGGCAAGTCTTTTTTCAGAGGCCACAGTGTGTAGATTTCCCTCGATGAACCTAAAGGCTCCTTCCCGCCCTCAAGTTCTTCGATTCGGCGCTCATGTGGAGGCCTGTCAGCGCCATCTGGCCAGCCTCCGGCCCCGGCCCGGGGGGCCCAGCTAGGGGCCCGGACAGGAGTACTCATCAGACCAGTCAGAACAGTGCTGCACCCGGTCCCGGCAGAGGCTCCTCGGGATACAGTCACAGAACTGGAAGACAGCGGAGGGGCAGCGCCACCAGCCAGGGCCGCAGGGTGGGCATGCAGCCACTGGAGGAACAAGAGACGACAGGAGAGCAGCTGTGGTGCCCTGGCATGTCCAGGGCACGCCCTACCTCCGACACCTGCCACGGCTCCCCAGACCCCCCTCCCATCTGGCATGTCCCTTGTGTCCCTGCGGGAGAGAGAATCTCGATCCCAGCTCTCGGGCTGTGTGACCTCAGGCAAGTCTCTTACCCTGTCTGAGCCTCAGTTTCTTCATCTGCTCAAGGTTGCTACTAAGGAAGAGGGCCAGGCACATGGCCAGTGTTCAAATACTAACAGGTGCTAACTGTCCACCCCAGCCCAGCCTCCCCTCTCACCCTGACTCAGCCACACCAGCCCACTCAAAATTCCTTCGGGGTGCCTCATAGAGTGCCCCCCTTTGCCCTGAACCCTGGGCCTCCAGCCCTCTTCCTTGCACATCCAGCCTCTGCCCGATAAAACCCTGTCCAGCCCCAGGCTGGTGTGGCTCAGTGGACTGAGTGCCAGCTGGAGAACCGAAGTGCCCCTGTGTCGATCCCCAGTCAGGGCACAGGCCTGGGTTGCGGGCCAGGTCCCCAGTGGGGGACACACAAGAGGCAACCACACATTGATGTTTCACTGTCTCTCTTTCTCCCTCCCTTCCTCTCTTTAGAAATAAATATATAAAATTTAAAAATAAATAAACTCTATAAAATAAAATAAAATAAAATAAAATAAAACCCTGTCCATTCTCTAAGGTCTGCTTGAATACTGCCTCTTCCGAGAAGTCCCCCTTGATTCTTACACCCTCCCTTCCCCTAAGAAACCTCCCCGGGTCCTCATCATTTCCTTTTGGCATCAGCAGGGTGTGAGTCCTGTGGTGAAGATGCTGCTCTCCAGACCGGGAAGGCCCTGGGGTGCCAATCCCCACTCTGGACACACAGGAAAAGAGGCCATTGTTCCACAACCACGCCCACTAGGAGCCTTGGACGTCAACACCCCCGGAGCAGGGCGGCAAAGGCACCGGGGCTTTGCAACCAGACAGAGCCCAATCTGAACTCGAACCCCCGTCTCTCCCACCTCTCAGCTGCGAGGGGTCCCAGGCTGGCCAAGCGACCCAACCTCTCCTAGCCTCAGCGGCCTCCTGTGTTGCTGCCCCACACCAGGACCCCTCCCAGCGCTGGCCCACGGACTAAATGAGGCCGCGCAGCAAGGCCCTTTACGGACACGGTGAGCGCCTGCCTTTCTGGGTCTGCTTCCTCGTCGGTCGGATGCGGTCAAGGCAGAGTGAGGGGTAGGTGCCCAGTCAATGTGTGTTCCTTCCCTTGAACTGTTCTAGTCACACAAGCACACAGCAGGCGCTACGTAAGTGCACGTATCCCTTACGTAGCCTACTGTATCCCTCAGTAGTTAAGAGACTTGCTCAGGTCAATCACTGGCTCAAGTATTTGACTCCAGAGATCTTTCCTTCATGGGTTACAGGCGGACTCTGTATGTAGCGCAATGCCTGTGAGGCAGGCAGTATACAGTAGGTGCTCAACGAATGCTTGTGTACGAAGAGACGAACAACCCCATTAAGCAGCTGGCTATCAGCATGGCCAGCCAGGAAGATGAGGGTGAACGGAATCCCCGGGGGGGCGGAGGCCTGAGGGGCAGGGGGAACCGTAGGGCGCCCTCTTTGCGCTCTGCAGCACCAGCCCAGCCTCGAGGAACCCTACCTGGGGAGAGCCTGCGGGGCACTGGCCCCCGCCCCTCCACCCTTTACCTTCTTCCCCAGGGAGGACGTCCGTCCGAGCCGCAGCTTTGCCGTTCACCTCCACCTGCCCGAGAGAACAGTGAGGAGCGGCCTGAGGTGAGGTGAAGTCCAGCCTCAGGGAGCCGCACCAAGGCGTTTCTCGCGAAAGTCACCGAGAGCCTTAGGTGGACCCACGGGCCCCTCACGCAGAAAACTCCTCGTGTCTGCTTCACACTCCCGCACCTTTGCCTGTGCTGTGCCTCCTGCCTGGAAGGCCTTTGCCTCCACCGTCCGCTTGGTAGACAGTCAGCCTTCAAACCAGCTCGGGCGGCTCCTCCTGGGAGACGCTTTCCCAGATGCCCCCTCCCACCAGGTGGATGGATCCCCCATCCCCTCTGGAGCTGCGGGGAGCTGAGCCATCTCAACGTCCCCCCTCTTCATCGCCCACTCCCCCGGGTTGGCTCCTCCTGGGTTGAGAGCCGTCTCAGGCAGATCCTACCTGGGGGAAGGTCTTGTTCATGTCTCTGGTTCCCAGCTCGCAGCTCTCAGCTCTGGGCGCTGCGCTGGTGTGTAGAACTCAGCTCAGGTTCCCTGCCTGGTCACCAGGGCAGCCTGGAGGAGGGTGCATGGGAGGCCCTGCGTGGCTGCACCCTTCCTGTGGGCAGTCCCTTCCCAGGCTGCCTGCCAGCTGTAGGGAAGGGCCGGAGGGCCGTGGACCTGCTCAGCCTTCCCTCGTTTTGCCGTCTGCTGGAAGTGCGCCAGGGTGAGTCGTTTTCTCATCGATGTTCTGTTCCATTTTTACATAATCTAGGTTGAAAGAGTATGCATTTTCCGCTAAAGTTATAAAGCAAATATAATTCTAAATTATTTTCTTTTAAAAGGTGACCATGTGCATTTAAGTTTTTCCGGAGATGGTGCCTATGATGGAGCAGGGCTAAGTTAAGCCCACCCCATGAGGCATGAGTTCCCCCGCGGCCTGATTCTTCTGCTGAGGAGACCAAGGCCCCGGGAGATTAAGGGACCGGCCAGAGGCCCCAGACCACGGAAGGAGACGTGTCCACAAGGGCTCCAGGGAGGGTCCGTCCGCAGTCGGCTGCTTCTTCTTCTTTTTTTTTTTTTTAAGATTTTATTTACTTATTTTTAGAGAGAGGAGAAGGGAAGGAGAAAGAGAACATCAATGTGTGGTTGCCTCTCACATGCCCCCTACTGGGGACCTGGCCTGCAACCCAGGCATGTGCCCTGACTGGGAATCGAACCAGCCATCCTTTGGTCCTCAGGCCCGTGCTCAAAGCACTGAGCCACACTGCAGCCTGCTTCTGGCGCCCGTGGGTTGTCTAGCCTGCGACAAGTCTTCCCTTTTTCACTGGGATAGACTGCCCAGGCCCCCAGGGTGTGGTGGAGCAGCCAGGGCAGCAGCACTGGGAAGGGCTAAACCCTAGGTCAGGAGAAGAGGGTTCCCATGAGAGCCCGGCCACTGGCCCTGGCTGCTCTGAGCTACAACAGTTCCCTTGTCCGGAAAATGTAACAATTAGACGAGACAGAGGGGGTGTCCTCGTTTGGGGATCCCCATGATCAGGTCCCGAGACTAAGGGGACTGGGGTATTTATTTGCCAGCTCTTGCGAGTCACTGGCTGAGAACCGCCAGCACCACTGGCCCGCCTTAGGCAAGGAGATGCCCGCGTTGGCAGTTGTGAGCCAGGCTGATACGCCCTGAAATGGAAAGGGCTGAGGGGGTGGGCAGGACACCCGAGGCATCTGCTAAAGGCGCCAACTAGACTTCATCCTGCATGCGCACTTCAACCAGGTGTAGAGGGTGTCGGAACAGGGGGTTCAGGAGGATTCTGAGGTCAGGACTCGGGTTTTCTGATCGACTAGAGACGTCTTGCCGTGGGTGTAAGAGTGAACAGTGGTATCACGCATAACGACCATTTGCCGTTTCTGGACCAACTCATGCCTTTCAATCTCTGGATTTCCTGGCCTCTGACTCTGAAGTGTTTCTTCACGAAAAGACTGTAGGGATGTGGCAGCGTCCCTTCCTCGGGAATCCTGGCCCGGTGCAGGTACGACCACATCTGGCCGTGTGGGACGCACTGCATCTGTCCT
>PVKU01010993.1:0-47286 GCA_004027475.1 Anoura caudifer | reverse complement strand
TTTGCCTCTTGCATGCCCCCCAGCCAAGGACCTGGCCTGCAACCCAAGCATGAGCCCTGACCAGGAATTGAACCAGTGACCTTTCAGTTTGCAATCCAGCACTCAATCCACTGAGCCACTTCAGCCAGAGCAAAAATTTTCATTTTAATTATGTAGTTTTCAGCTTCAGAATTTCTTTTTGGTTTCTTTTTAAGTTTTCTGTCTCTTTATTGATATTTCCATTGCATCCATACCTCATTTTCTTGGCTTTCTCCACATGTCCCCTTAGCTCTTTGAGTATCTTTAAGACATCTGTTTAAAAATCTTTGTCTAGTAGATCTGCCATTAGGTGTTTTTCACAGTTTCTGTTGTTATTTCCCCCTCCCCCCCACACCCCTTGAATGGACCATACTTTCCTGTTTCTTTGTATGCCTGGTGATTTTTGTTGAAAACTGAACACTTGAATTTAATAGTGTAGTAACCCTGGAAATCAGATTCTCCTCCCTCTCCAGGGTTTGCTTTTTTTTTTGTTGTTGTTACTGTTATTTTTTGTTTATTGTAAGTTGTCTCTGTGCCAAGGATCAGACTAAAGTGTAAACCTAAGGTCTTCTCAGACTTTTTTCTGAGTCTGTGCTTTTCCCTGGGCATGTGTGGTCACTTTCTAATTTTCTTTGTATACACAGTTGCTTTTGAATATCCTGGTCTTCAATTCCTACCTTTCAAAAGGGAAAAAAGAGAAAAATGATGAAGGGAAAAGGGCACCGGTCCTTTAAATACCCTGAAATCCACTTCAATGACAGCAGGGAAGCAAAAGGGGGCAACAAAAATGACTCCCCCTCCTCTTGGTCTACACCTCTCAGATCAGAAGCAGCAGTCAGCAATCAGAACACAGATCCCTGATGTTTGGATGACAGGGTCCTCTTTGCCCACTTTGGGTCTTGCAAGCTGTGTGCAAGCTGCTCCAGGGACAGCTGCTTGCCACCTGGCTGAGGGTGGGGGATGGGGTAGCTGCTACTGGGCTAAGAGCTGAAATTCACTGCAGTTCACTGCAGTTCACTGTCTTAGTCTTCCTCTGCAAAGTTGCAAGCCTTTAATAGACTCCAGAGTTTCAAAATAGTAATATGGGACCGACTCTGCAACTTCAATTGTTGTTTAAGTAGAGAGACAGGTTCATGGTGCTCTTATCCCACCATCTTCCCAGAATTCTCTCAGCAGGATTATATCTTAATTGTATTCATTTGAGAAGAACTCAATGGTGTTAGCTGAGATTTGACCAATAATTTATTCAAAAACTTGCTATAGTTTCTGGTCAACATTTTATCAGAACTAAGGAAGTTAAGAACTTTGATCAGAGGCTCAAGAAGAAAATTTCACAATTTGACACAGCAATAGCGGAACTGACACCAACAATTAAACTCCGTATTTGTTATACTGCACATTTTTTCCATATGCCCAGCCTCCTGGATTTTCTCAAAATTGTCTCTACCTGCTCCTCACCCCTATTCACATGAAGACTGTGAGACTGGGGAACAGTCATTTTTCACAAAGTAGCTCTGCCTCTCTGACTGTGGCCTCTCTGGCCACAGCTGACTAGTTCAGGGGCGGCCCCTGACCCAGTGTAAGCCAATCAGAGCCCTTCCATGAGAACTTTGGATTGGGAACTCAGTGAGTCTGCCTAATACGGAGATTGCTCAGGTAGCAAGGCTGTTAGACGGAGAGCCTGGAGCCTCTGGGGCCCATGCTCGCCACTATGTGAAAACAGCTGGGTGAGTGAGAAGGAAAAAAGCCAACATTCCGAGGAAAGTGGACAGAGGAGACGGAGAGAAAGTCCTGATGAAGAGGAGACGGAGAGAAAGTCCTGATGACTGTCAAATGCCCGACTCCTGAGGCCCAGCTGCCTTCCTGAAGCCTGGCTACCCCACTCTTCTTTGGAAACCAAAAGTTAATACGTGCCCCATTTTGCTCATGCTACTGTTAGTTGGTTTAGTGTCCCTTGCCATCAAAAGAGCCCAGAGTCACCCACTAGACCAACTCCCTCACTTTATAATGAAGAAAGAGATGCTGAGAAAGGTTGTGACTCCCTCAGGCTGCAAGGTTAATGAGTGGCTGGGCTAGAACCGTCTCGACTGTCCAGGCTGCAGTTCCCGTGTGTTCCTGCACGGCGGCTGCTGCTCAGTGCCACGCGGCATTTCCAAAGCCTGTCAGAGGCTTCCAAAGTCCTCGGCTGGAGGGAAATGCATCTGGGCCTCCCCCTGTCTATAAACCAAGGGGAAGGACAAAAATAGAAGCCCATCCAAACAGGACTAGAGACCTAGGATGTGGGCGGTTGGCACAGGAGATGGAGAATGGGAAGAACAAAGTGCGACTTGTTCGAGGTGGAAACTCAAAGGACACCACACTCACCGTGGCTGAGCTGTCACACGAGGCAGACAGGATCAAAGGAGATCTCGGCCTCCTTGCAAAACTCTCGTGCAGGATTCAGATTAAACTGAGCCAATAAATATCCTCCCAACCAAAGCTAAAGGGAGATCAGAGACCCACTCAAGCATCAGCTGGCTGTGGGTCCCCCAGCTGACTGAGGCCCCACCCTTTACCTTTATATATATTAAAAAAAGATGGTTTGGAGGGGAGTCTAGATGCCCCTTCTGCATAGCTGTGCAGTCAGGGGTCCTGCAGCTGACAGTCTCCTCCTGTTCCCTCACTCCACCCTGCACACCACTCTTCTCCCTTCCCCCTCTTCCCAAGCACCAGTGACAGAGGTGTGTGTTTCTGACTTGCCCTGAAGGTTTAGAGTAACAGAGAGGGGTGATGGGCCCTGGTGGGTCTGCAGGAGTTTTGGTTCCTCCTGGGCCACATGTCATGTATGGGTGAAAGAGTGGTCACTGCCACGTAGATGACTCAACAGCCCTGACTGGTGTGGTGTCATCCCGCAGACGAAAGGGTTGCTCGTTCCATTCTTGGTTAGGGCACATGCCTGGGAGGCAGGATGGGTTCCGGGTTGGGGGTGGGCGAGAAACAGCCGATCTGTGTTTTTCTCCCTCTCTTTCTTCCTGCCTTCCCCTCTCTCTAGAAATAAATAAATAAAATCTTAAAAAAGTAAATAAACAGATGATTCAATACCCTGAACAGAAATATGAAGCAAGATAGTACCTGTAGCCAAGCAAGAACTTGTCTCCAGAGCAACAGCATTAGTGGGACACGGTGACCTGCCACACTCAAAGCAGGTTTTACAACTCTGTGAGGGGAGGCAACTCTGACGGGCTTCCAGGAAGCAGTGTCGGGGCAGAGGTGGTGTGGTGAGCCCCAGGGTGTGGCCTATCTCTACCCAGAAAGGACAGAATCCCTTGGCCACCACCCAGGAACCTCAGGGGACCCAAAAGAAGCCACCACGACTGACACTTCCAGCCCATCCTCTTCATTTGCCCTCTGGCCTCCAGCAGTACAAACCCCGCCCACTGTAGAGCCTGTCCCCTCCGAGGGCTACACCTCAAACTCACACCTGCTATGTGTGTGTGCAGTCATCCCTGACCTCAAGGCTGCAGCCCCTGCCTCCGGTGCACCCGCCTCGCCTGGTGCTTCCCTGGGCCCTGCCTGCCACTGGGCTTCTCTTCCTCCCTTGTGCTCCCAAAGGAACCCCAAATACCAGTCTGCAGCCCACTCTGAAGGGCATTTAAATTCCTTTTATGTAAGACTTTCCATTCGTCTGAGGGCTGGCCTTCCATGAACAGACGTGTTCTTCAAAGTGCTTTTCCTAACCTGAAGAGTAACTCTGCCTGAGTCGGACCAACAAATACCATTCAGAATACCCTAGTAAAAGTTTTCAAATAGCAAAGAATGTTCCCGCATCTCCAAAACATTAACCCGATCCATGTGCACGGTTACTCTATGACCCGGACCCCAAATTGGGGCATATATTCTGCCAATAGTGCAGAATCTTCAAGATCAGAACTGTCCTCGAAAACAGCGTATTGACATCAAATCCAGTTTCCATACACCCACCGCTCACGCCTGAAGTGGATCCATTCCTTGAGTCTCCTTTACCTGGGAAACCTCAGGGCTCCCCAGGGTAGCTTCTCAGTGCCTCCGTTGCGAGAGAAAGCACTGGGGAGCCCCTAGAATCCTAAGAATAAACCATGGAAATCAAAAGTTTAATGTCAGGAGTGCTTAGCAATCCCTCAGAACTCCTCAGTGACAGCGATCTGTCCCCACCAGGTTCTCCAGAGCTCCCCAACAACCTGTGTGGCAGGCCACCTTCTTCTTTGGGGCTTCTTCCCTTTTTAGCTCCTATTTGGGACCAGCTCCTCTGGACTAGACCCACAGGCTCACGGTGGGGCCCTTTCCCATCCTGGCCGTGAAGGGTAGGAAGCCGCGGGCTGGCTCCCACTGGCTGCGGCGATTGGTGTGTTTGTATGTGGGGGGAGGGGGGGGGCGCGCGAAATGCCTGACCGGTGGCAAAGGCCTTCCGTTTCTTCCTCCTTCCCGACCCAACCAAAATCTCACCTTGCTGGTCCTCACTTCTTCACTAAGATTTAAATATTTTTACCTCCTTGATGGAGAAGAATCGTAGAGCTGACTTTCTGTAACCAGGATAGACTGTTTTCACAAGCTCCCTGCAGCTTCGTAACATGGCTGAAGGGCAGGCTCCAGACGCGAGGTGCATGGGTTCCCGACGGCTTCCCGGACAGAATTCGGGGAGTCCGCGAGCGGAAGTGGGACAGGTATCATGTCTCGATTTTCACAAGGCGCTCACAGAAACTCGGCTTTCCTCCATCGAGAAGGTAAGCAACAAGCCCTGGCAGAGGTGGCGTGGCAGCAGGTTGTCACGCAGAGGCCACAGATGTCGTTTATCCCCTTACAGGCGCTGCAAATATCTCAAAATATCATTCACATTCAGAACTACTTTAAAATTCAGTTAGTTATTAGGCTCACCGCTAGATCTCATTATTTAATATTTTTATAAAGAAGGACATGCATTATTTTACAATTTCCCCAAATATTTTGATCATCGCATTTTGTTTCCTTTATCCTGATGTCTTTTATTTTATACATTTAAAGGCATTTGCGCATCATTCTGCGAAGGGGGCTGTAGACTTCACCGGATGGCCAAAGGAGCTCAAGGCAAAAAAAGAAAAGGAATAATAATAAAATTTAAGTATCTCTGAACTCTGGGGAGAGGGTTCAGGCATACTGTTTCGGGGAAGAAATTCTGCTTTTCCTTTTTAAAGCGAAAGCGGTTCGTCTGGAAGGGGCTCCTGCTTCTGCAGAGGCACCTCTGCATTGCGATGAGGAAGGCCCGGGAAGCCCACGCAGGAGCCCTCCTTTGGGTGGAGACACGCCTCCCCTCCCAGGTGCTCGCCACCTGCGCTGCCTCATCCGTCACGTGGCCCTCAGTGCTCTCAGCCTGGGCTGTCACATTCCGGTCTCTTGTCTGCTGCCTCCTGTCACTTGGTTTACATGTGTCTATACATGCATGGCACATTTCCTCGTAGGCTCCGTCACGTTTTAGCCCAGTGTGTGTCATTGTAGGTCACGTGTCCCCCACATGTCAGCTGCATGTCCGTGTCTCAATTTCACATGTGTGTTCCTTGTCCATTGGGTACTATTTCCCTCAGAAGCCCCTGTGCGTCTGACATGTAACCATCAGGGCAACCCAGGTATTCATTTGTTCGTTCGTCCACTTGTTCATTCATTCATGATTACTTTCCAGTCTCATGGCAGTCACTAGTTCAGGCTCTGTGGGTGGGATGGTGAGCAGACAAAAGCCCTGCCTCCACGAAGGCAGGACATTAAAGGAAGTAGTAAGAAGTCAATACTCAAATGAACATTATTCTCATTCCACATAATGATAACAACATAGTAAGCATATAAACAAATCAATAAGCACAATACATAAATAAATGGTATAGTATGCTGGAAGGTGATGAGTGCTATGGGAAAAATAGGGCAAAGTGAGGGGATCGGGGCTGTGCAGCAGATTTGATTGTAACTGGGGGGCCAGGGCGCCCCTTGAGCCGTTTGAGCAGACACTTGAAGGAAGCAATGAAGTGAGCTGTGATGTCAGGGGGCTGTGTTCTGGACCGAGGGAAGAGCGGGCGCAAAGCCCCAAGGCAGGAACATGGCTGGTGTGTTGGAGGAACTCTGAGGAGGTCAGAGTGGCCAGGAAGGAGGAAAAGGCTCAGAAACAACAGGGCTGAACCCATCTCTCTCAGTCTCGATGAATTCAACGCTTCCTCTTTCCCTCAACCTTTGACATGGTTTAGCACACACCAACCTGTGACGCAGAGTCTGGGGCCTGAACAACTGTCCTGGAAACCATGGCCTGCTGTGGCCCAGGCCACTTTAATACATTCTGATGAAGTTCATCGCAAGAAGGAAAAAAAACAAAAAAAAAAAACAAAAAAACAAATTCTCTCTGCAGAGAGGTATATGGCAGCTGAGCCAGACAATGAAAATTGTGTCACCCAAGGAAAGCAGAGGGAGGTAGGGAAAAGGCCCCAGGTCTGTCACTTAAGGAGGGACAGTGGTCACATGTGGGGTCTCACTGAATCTGCTTCCACGAGTGTGAAATGGGGTAATAACGGCCAGGATTGTGAGGCTGGAATGCCTCCAGCCACAGCACGCCTGGCACGTACAGCATGTAGTCAACACCTGCTTCCTGGCCACGCATGCCACGCCCTTCTCCTTCGACCTCACTTGTCTTGAAACTCGAGAGTAACTTCAAGCCTCGCGGTTCAGCTCAGGTACCAGTAAGATCTCTGCTTGGCTTTTTGTTGTATTTTTAATCCCAAATTCTTCCACGTAGTATAAAATCTTCTGGGGGTGGGTGGGCAGGGAGAGCTGGAGCCTAAATCCTAAACAAATAAAACGGTGTGAATTTGAACTGGCCCAATTCATCTCATAACCATTTGAGAGGACATGAAAAAACCTTTACAAAAGCCCACTTGTCACCCTCGCTCAGGTGGCTGGAGGCTCCTCTGGGACTCTTATCCTCTGCTGCCATCGCCTGGAGAAAAGAGGGACTGCAGGGACACGGAAGGATGGAGACCACGGATGGGTGAACAGCAGGACTCAGCCCCTTTCCTCGACGACTAGGAGACCTGGGCCTGCCCCCCTGAAAAGGCAGATGGAGTGGCTCGCAACACTGGTTTCCAGGCCCATTTCAGCACCCTGAGGGGATCAATGTCAAGAGGTGGGTCTGACCGTGACAGATCTAGCATCACCTCCTTCCACAAACGAGAAACTCAAGAGCAAGGCAATCGTGCTTTTCCCCAAGGCCTAACTACACCTTCTGAATAGTGTCAGGATTTGAACCCAGAGCCCTGAGCTCTAAATCCGGTTTGCTTTAGAGACTGGCTACTGAGAGTGCAGCCTGGGTGTCGCCTGGGAGCTTGTTAGAAAAATGTAGGCCCTCAGGCCCCACCGGAAACCTGCTGAATGGGGCCCAGCATTTTAACAGATCCCCAGGCAATTGGTATGTGCGTCAGAGCTTGTGATTTTTAAATACACTGCCTTCCAACTTCCAACTTCCCTAGGAGGGCTCATTAAAATGCTTTTACAGTATTTCCCCAAATGAAAAACACATTATTTTTTTCCCCACTTAGAACAGTTCTGCATGCTCACTGTAAAAAAATTCAGACAACACAGGACAATTTAAAGAGGAATGCAATAAACATTGTGGTGTCTAAACATCTTTCTAAACATTTCCTATGTGCACTCTTTTTTTTTTTTACAAAAATCAGGTGGCATTCCCCATACTCTCTTGTAGCTTTTGCTTTTCACTTAAGATTTTATGATTCCTCTTTTGAAATAATAGCTGCTCAATGAGTACTTGCTAGATGAAAAAAATGAGTGAAACAAGTCACGGGTGTATTAGTTATCTGTTACTGTATTACAAGTTATCTCAAAGCTTAGCAGTTTAAAAAAACACAAAACCAAATCTTTATGCCCTGGCTGGTGTGGCTCAGTGGACTGAGTGCCGGCCTGCGAACTGAAAGGTCACTGGTTTGGTCACTGGTTGGATTCCCAGTCAGGGCACATGCCTGGGTCGCAAGCCAGGCCCCCAGTGGGGGGCATGCAAAGGCAATCAATCAATGTTTCTCCCTTTCTCCCTTCTTTTCTAAGAATAAACAGAATCTTTAAAACAAAAACAAATCTTTTATTATTTCACACTCTTTCTGAGGACCAAAATCTGGGAGCGACTTGGACAGGTGATTCCGGCTCCATGTGTCTCACCGCATCACAGTCAACCTGTTGACCAGGTGTGGTCACCTGAAGGTTGTGTCACTTCCTACTCAGCCGTCACCATCTGTCGCCTGACCTCATGCAATAGCTATTTGTCCTGTCAACTCTCCTCACAGCTCTCCCTACCCTCCTCTCAGCCATTCACTCATTTACCAGCCAGCGTGAACTTGGCAAAAGGCAAGTTCAACCCTGTCGCCCCAACTTAAAATCCATCTGTGGCTTCCCATAGCTCTTAGGATAAAGTATAAAAAAATAAAATAAAAGGTCTACAGGCCCTGGCGCTCTGGCTACTGCTGACATCCCCACCCTCACCTCCTGGCTTTGTCCCCTCACTGTCTGTGGTCCAGCCACTTCCTCAGCCCTTCCCCTGTCCCAAACTCTTCCCCCCCTGGAGTTCTTTATAGGGCTCCTGCTGCTGGAAGTCCCCCAGACACATTCATGCACGCATTTATGTGAGTGCACATGCGTGCACACGAGGCTACTTAGTAAACTGCTCCTCTAGCCTTCGGTTCGCGTCCCCAGGGCCCAGAGAATGGTAGGCCCTCGATAAATAGTTGTCGAACATACTATCTTTTATCCCTCATATTAGTGGCAAATATTTTCCCTGGATGGTAGTTTTCCTCTAAGTTTGTTCATTGTTTCTTTAAAACTTCACAAGTTTTACATTTCAATGTAGTCAAATCAGTCTGTCTTCGGGGATTTCTCTGTTGCTTTATGCACAGAAATTTCCGGAGGTTTTATAAGAAGAGCAGGTGACTTACAAGGTCCCAAGCGTGAGGAATTCAGGTTGGCAGCAACGGGAAGCCGACCGCCTGGGTGGAATTGGAAGGTGTTACGTATGTACCTGGGCAGGACCAGGTACAGCAGCAGGCAGCAGAGGCCTGGTGTTCTTGGCCCACCTTTTCCCTCGGGGTGTTCACCACCTTCCTAAGGGGTCAGGAGAATTGTAACACCCTAGGACAGGCCAAGGGAAAGCCGGCTGGAGCCTACTGCTTGCCAGGCACTGGCTTCTAAGGTAAAAGTTGAAGGACGGAGTGGTAATGTTATCGAGCCCAGGCTCTGCTTGTCTGCTTGTGTGGATGTGTTCGGATGGTCTTCACTAAGTCCCCAAAGAGGCTGCAGTCACCTGCTCTCTCATCCAAAACCCGCAGATGGCCCAATGAGAAGCTATTACCAACTGAGACGTGTGGACATGGTCCTGAGGGTCTCGGCCCAGCCTCAGTTTCCACGGAGGACAGGAGCAGCCAGCTCTGCTCCTACCATGCCTGTCCACACACTTGCCATGAGAATGTGGGTGCAACATGGGTATGACACCACAGTGGTCCCCAGAAGCCCCTCCACAGGCATCCTTGGCTTGCTGGCTGATGGTCCCATCTGGGCTGCGAGAAGCAGCAGCCTTTTGGTGTTCAGAAAAATACCTGTAAACCGCAGAAGTTCAAGGGCAGAGTACAGCATGTAAGCTAATGGGGTAGGAATGTCAATAAAGGTGCAGCTCAGGCCTGCGCAGCCCTCGGCCCAGCAAGGTGACATTGGGAGAAGAGTCTCCGTCTTCTGGGGACGAGTCAGAATACATGACGACGTTACTGTGACTCCCAGGCGTTGGCTATGTGCTGAGCAAGCGCCTTCCTCAACCTTAGGTGGTAGGGGTAACCTTATCCCACCTTACAGATAAGAACCCCAGGCTCTAAGAGGTTCTGTGATTTGTCCAAGGTCCCTCAGCTCTACCCGGGAAGATCCAGAATCAGGACCCAGGTCGCCTGGCCCTAGAGCCCATCAGGGGAACTGAGACGACTGGTGGCTTCCCAGACCCTGGTAGAGGGGAGGTGTCTGTGGGCAGGGGGTGGGCACACGTGAGGCAGGACTGTGGCCTTAATACCTGGTACCTGGAGACGGGGCCGGACATCAGGGGTTTTGATTCTGAAAAGGAAGAGCTTCTTGGGGAGGCAGGGAGGTGTGGAGGCAGCTGCTCAGATCTTTCTCAGAAGACAAGTACCTCCCCTGCCCCTTCACAGAGCTGGAAAAGGGCTATTTTGGTAACAGGAGTACTGTGTGGGCCCCAAATGAATGGCAGGGAGCTGGCTGGCTAGGTATGGACGGAGCTCGGAGCTCAGGCAACACTGCAACAAGGGCTCCTAGAAAAAAACATCACCTGCAAGGAAGGATAATGGGATGGGGCGGTGTGGCAGCTGGGACCAGGATACTGTCCTGCAGGAGGACCAGGACGAGGTGCCAATCCAGGCTGTGAGAGGAACGGGCTTGCTAATGAAGGATAGAGAGAACTGCCTCCCCTTGCTTCAGAACCCATGCTGCCTGCCTGGAGGAGGCTCCCTGGAACATGGATTGGAGACAAAAGGGGGAACATGTGGGGTGAGGCGGCTCAGGGAGGAGACTGAGAGCGACCGCAAGGCCTCTGCTTGTTAACTGCTGAACTTACCATTCCAGGAAGCATTGGTGAGTCTGTGCGTCTCTCTGTGTTTATAAACTTCCCCACATCCAAGTTGGAATCAAGATTTATTTGGCAAAGAATGTTGTCCTGGACAAGGAGACCGAGGCGGGAACAAGTAGGTGAATTTGTTTCTCAGAGCTCTTGATACAGCTTGTTTGTCCAAGGCTCTGGTATTTTTCTAAGATCAGTAATTGAATTGTTGGAACTGTGAAAATGAGCACTTGGGCAAACTTTGGATCATCTTTAGCTTGTAAATCAAGGGGGGGTGTCTGTGTCAGTTCAAGATTATGTAAATATAACTGATTTTTTTTAAGATTATATTTTATTGATTGTGCTATTACAGTTGTCCTGATTTCTCCCACTTTGACCCCCTCCACCCAGCAGCCCCCACTCCCTCAGGCAATCCCCCCACCACTGTTCATGTCCCTGGGTCATGCATAAAAGTTCCTCGGCTACTACATTTCCTATACTGTACTTTACATCCCCATGGCTATTCTGTAACTACCTATTTGTACTGCTTAATCTCCTCACCTCTTCACTCATTCCTCTACAACCCCCTCCCATCTGGCAACCATCAAAACGCTCTTCATATCCATGATTCATATCCATGATTCATATCCATGATTCAAAACGCTCTCCATCTCCATATCTAAGAAAAAAACTGTCTCAGTTTTTCTTGTTTGCTTAGTTTGTTTTTTAGATCCAATTATTGATAGCTATGTATTTCTGCCATTTTATTGTTTATAGTTTTGATCTTCTTCAGTTTCTTAAGTAAGTCCCTTTAACAGTTCATACAATAATGGTTTGGTGATGGTAAACACTTTTAGCTTTGGTCTTGTCTGGGAAGCTCTTTATCTGCCTTTTGATTCTAAATGACAGCTTTGCTGGGTAGAGCAATCTCGGCTGTACATCTCTGCTTGTCATGACTTTGAATGTCTTGCCAATCCCTTCCAGCCTGCAGTTTCTTTTGAGAAATGAGCTGATAGTCTTATGGGAACTCCCCTGTAGCTAACTAACTTCTTTTCTCTTGCTACTTTTAAGATTATCTTTAACCTTTGGCATTTTAATTATGATGTGTCTCAGAGTGGGCCTCTTTGCATCCATTTTGTTTGGGATTCTCTGTGCTTCCTGGACTTGGATGTCTGTTTCCTTCACCAAGTTAGGGAAGTTTTCTTTCGTTATTTTTTCGAACAGATTTCCAATTTCTTGCTCTTTCTCTTCTGCTTCTGGCACCCCTATGATGCGAATGTTGGAACTCTTGAAGTTGTCCCAGAGGCTGCTTATACTATCCTCATTTTTTTGGATTCTTTTTTCTTCTTGTTCTAAGTTGTTTTTTTTTTTCCTTATGTTCCAAATCATTGATGTGATTCTTAGCTTCATCTATTTTACTGTTGTTTCCCTGTAAATTGTTCTTTTATTTCAGTTCATGTATCTTTCATTTCTGACTAGATCTTTTTTATGCTGTTGAGGTCTTCACTAAGTTCCTTCAGCATCCTTATAACCTATGTTTTGAACTCTGCATCTGATAGATTGCTTATCTCCATTTCTTTTAGCTCTTTTTCTGGACTTTTGATCTGTTCTTTCATTTAGGCCATGTTTCTTTGTCTCCTCATTTTGGCAGCCTCCCTGTGTTTGTTTCTTCGTATTAGGTAGAGCTGCTTTGACTCCCTGTCTTGATAGTGTGGCCTAATGTAGGTAGGTGTCCTGCAGAGTCCAGTGGCACCGCCTCCCCTATCACCCAAAATGGGTACTCGAGGTATGCCCTTCATGCGGGCTGAGTACACCCTCCTCTTGTAGTTGATCCTTGGTTGCTGTTACCAAGTCAGTGGGAGGGATTTACCCAGGTCATTCAGCTGCAAGGACTGGCTGTGACCACTGACCACCAACCTCCACCCTCCGAGGAGGATCAGCTGTGCAGGGGCAGGGTGGTGGTGCTCCAACATGGTTTGTAGGTATCCACTGGGTGCACAGGCTCCGGGGTTTCCTGGGTGGTGCAGGCCAAGGTCAGCCCCCACCTGTGTTTTGCCTGGGGCCACCCTTCCTGCGCTATAAAGCAAACTGAGAAAGCTGCTGCTTGTGCTGGGCTTCAAGACTCCCAGGTAAAGCCAAGCTGTGAATCTAGGCTGGCTGCTGCTGGTGCCAGGCCTGGAGCTCACTGAAGCCAGGTGTTGCTTATCTGAGAGAATTTAGGAAGCTGGCAGTATGAGCCCAGACCAGCCATTCATATGGAAAAGCAGCTTGGGTGGGCTTGTAAGGTGGGTGGGAGGAGTCTCTAGGGATCTCCAAGGTGGGTCAAACAGTGTTAGCCAGGTTGATGGAGTCTCAGA
Organism: Anoura caudifer; assembly: GCA_004027475.1. Taxonomy (NCBI): domain Eukaryota; kingdom Metazoa; phylum Chordata; class Mammalia; order Chiroptera; family Phyllostomidae; genus Anoura; species Anoura caudifer. The sequence goes on along the minus strand of PVKU01010993.1, from coordinate 34,293 downwards.
TATGATGCCAGCTTGCTGGCTCTGTGGGTCAGTCTGGGTGCATGTGGTTTCTTTAATTATGTAGTTGTCAGACTTCCATTTAACTAGATTTCTGACTGTTCTATATTTTAGTTGTAATTTTGATGTGGTTGTGCAAAGAGGCAAGCCATGTCTGCCTATGCTGCCATCTTGACTGGAAGTCCCTATATAACTGATTTTATTATAAAGTTGGGGCTTATTTCATTTTTTTGGTTGTGTGTTGAATGGTTTTCTTTGTAGAAAATAGACATGTAGTCAGGCACTATGATTTTTAACTGGAAGAGACTAGAAATATGACTGCATTAACAGATTTGGTATTTTCTTTAATTAATTAATAGATTTTATTTTTTAGAGCAGTTTGAGATTTGCAGAAACACTGAATGAGAAGTACAGGAAGTTCCCACACCTCCCACCATCACCTCTCACACCCACAGTTTCCCTGTTATTCATATTATTTGTTACAACTGAGCCAACATTGGTGCATTATTATTAACCAAAATCCATAGTTCACATTGGGGTTCACCTTTTGCGTTGTGTATTCTGGAGATCCGGACGCATGTGAGGTGACCTGGGTCCACCATTACACAGAGCAGTTCCTCTGCCCTAAAAATCCCCTGTGCACAACCTATTATGAATAGATTTTTTTAAAGGAAGATTTTAGACATAAGTGATTTCCTCCTCCACTTTCTTCTAGAACATAGAAGCTATATTGTGTCCCTTCTCACCCGCCTTCCCTGTAAACCCCGCCCCATTCCAGGAAGCTGGTCAAAAACAGTTCCTCACTGACAACCTCAAAAGAGGTGGCCAGGGAATGCTCGGTGCCTTAATTCATGGTGGTAATGTGGCAGAACCCCTCAGAATGGTGGGCATGATGGCCCCTAATACTGTGATGGGAGATAGCTACCCAAGGCCCCACCTCAGGAGCCCTGGCCCAATTCCATTCAGCTCATCCCTACCCCCTCACAGCTTGAGGTTGGAAGCAACAGAAACCCAATGTAACCGAACTTCAGCGAAGAGGGTGTAAGTGCCCTACTGAGGACCGTGCTTAGAGCTGGTCCTGCACCAGGGAAACTCTCAGTGGTGTCTGGTACTTCGTGATCTGTCTCCAAAGGGCCCCTTGTTCTTGCTGAGATGATGACACCTTTCATCTTTCAATGTTTGGAGGTCTTGTCTAAAGGACTTTGCCTCCGGCTATACAAATACAAAGTCAGGTTCTCACCAGCCCTTCCAGCTTTTTATGCCTTTTCTAGTTGAGGGTTCCCTTACCAGTTGCCTTGTCAGGCAGGGAGGGAGGAATGGGGCTGGCTCCAGCCTGTTATCTCCAAGGGTGCTGGTGGTTTCTACCCTAGGGCTGCCAGCTTGCCCCAGGATACACTTAACGGGTCCTATTAAACCAGACAAGCAGGACGCCTAAGGAAAATCATTCTGAAGCAGCTTTACCACGGTCTCCCACAGCCTCTCACTCCTACCCAGCTAGCTCTTCCCAACCTGGCCAAAACCCAGGCAGGCCCCCTGGAAACTCTGGCCATCCTTTCTTTAGTCCCTTCAAGTCACAAAACAGGGTCACATTAGTCATTAAAAGGTCTAAATCACAAAATAATGGAAACACTCATCTTCCTTTCGAGGATCCCTCTCTCTAAGCAGGGGCCTGTCCCAGGGAGCAACCTGTGTCTAGAGAGAGGCAGAGCTGTTGACTTCTGCTGGCTTCGGGCAAGGACGGGCTTCCCAGCGGTGGGAGCACTGTCATCCCCTGCAGGCTGCCTTGCTGGAGGGCTGCCTCACCAGGAGCATGTCCCCACATCCAGAGGGCACAGCGGCTGGGTCACTGCATCAGTGAAGTCAGAGCCTTCAGCTCTCTTTCCTTCATCTGTGCCTCTGAGCTGCACCCCTGGATGGGTCCAAGCCCTCTGCTAGCAGAAGAGAGAGGAAGGAAGGGCTTTGTGAGGTGTCCTCTCCGGAAGCAGATGCTGAGGTGGAGTTTGGCCTGCATATCATTTCTGAAGGGGCAGGCTAGTTAAGATTATATGCTCATTTGCAGGCTTTAGAAGGAAGGGTCTGAGGATGGGGATGCTGGACAAAACCACCCTCAAATCCTGTTTTCAGCAGGATTTGAACTTGCAGCGCAGAGCCTGGTTGCTGCTGGTGGCCACCTGGAGGGAGAACCTGCCTGAGAAGAGAGAAGCCCAGCGGTGGGAAGAGAGGCACTGGCCCCCACCACAGCCCCTGTGTTCAGCTGCACCCATACTGAACTCACACTCTCCTTCTCCACCTAAATTCAACTGAGTGACGTTTTTTCCTATCGGGTGCGCAGAAGAATCCAGGGCCCTAAGAATGGGCTAGTGCTCTCAATCCCACTGCCTTACTGGGCATTTGCCAGGACTGGCCCACGGCAGAGGGGAGGCTTCGGGCGTATGAAAGTGACAGTTGGGATTTGAAGGGTCCCGATCAATTGCCATATTTTTCAGATTACAAGATGCACCTCCCCCAAATTTGGAAAGAATAATGGTTGTTAATGCTGCTGTTGGGTTCTGTTTACATTTACATTGGTGAAATATTATGTTATTTATGTTATTAAATATTTTACCACATTTTTTGCTTCAATTTTTTTTCCTATTTCCCTCCTCTAAAACCTAGCTGCATCTTACGGTCCCAAAATATGGGTGCATTGCATGACCTCCACCCCCGTTCCGAATGAACCAAATGAGAAATGGGCACGGACGTTTGGCAGATGGCATTGAAAACATCAGCTGTGTTACAGTGGCAGCTGGCGGAGCACATGCTGCGGTAAACAACAAGAGCAGTTTCCTAACCCTGCACCCCAGAATCAGGCCAACTTAGCCCCCAGTCAGTGGTGGTGCTAGACACGGTCCTCCCAATCATGGGCTTTCCTGGTGCCGGCTCCTCTGCTGGGGGGAGTGAGGGGGAGGATGGAGAGAGGCCAGGAGGTCCTCTCCAGCGAAGCTCCTTTCACACGGAAGCACTGAGATCTAAGGAGCTCTCCCACTGCTTCCCCTGGAACAAATAAAAACCGTAAGGGAGGATTAAGTCCAAAGTCCAAAGTAGGGTTATGCAAACTCAGAGTTTCTCGACCTCGGCACTGCTAACATACGGGACCGGATAATTCTTTGTTGTAGGGCTGTCCTGTGCATGGAAGGAAATTTACGTGCAATTCCCTAGCATCTCACCACCTCCACCTCCAATCAGGACAACTAAAAATGGCTCCGGACATTGCCAAAGGACCTCTGGGGGTGAAATCACCGCAGGTGAAGAACTGCCATGTTAGTGGGTCAGGACAACAAGAAAGAGCAGGTATCCCGACGCTCCTGCTTCAAGAGCTAGAGGAATGCACTGAGATTGGAAAGCAAAGGACTGGAGGCAAAAAGAAAGAATGAGGAGGCGTATCCCAGAGACATGTGGGGCGGTGAGGAGTTGGAGGTGATGCAGAGCCCCCATGGGGTGAGCGGAGAGGAACAAATACGGTGAGTACCTGCGGAACCAGTCAGGATGCTGGTTCAACAGGCTGCGGGGGTGGGTCCGGTGCTGGGATCATGTACAAGGCATGGGCAGCTCTAGAGATTCCAACGAGGGACAGCAAAGCCCATGTGTCTGGAGGGGCAAGGGCAGGGAACAGTCTCTGGGCTTGTGCTGTGGCCTGTGGCCTGTGGTCGTTGGAGGAGCATTGCAGCCACTGGTTGGATGGGAATGCACCCCCATCCATCAGCTCAGATAAACAGGTGGCCTCCCCCTCTGCTCTCCCGATGGCACCTTCCAAAGGCCAAACCCAACTGGAAGTTGAAAGGAAAAGGAACCAGGTAGACAGTCCACAGAGTTCAGCTTCCCAGAGCACAGAGCAAGGCGGAAAGTGGGTCTGAGGGGCCAGTGGGGACTGCCCAGCACACATACCACAGAGAACTTTGCAGGGTTAGAAGCAATGGGTGAGCTGCACCCAGAGCCACAGGGACGGATCTCAGAAACTAGGTACTGGGCTGGGGGACAAATGAAAATCGAAATGAGAAATACAACCCAATACCATTTATGAACATTCAAAATGTGTGCACGTGTAGAATTCAAAATACAAAATAGCAATACTCTTTAAAAGATTCACTTACTAGCCCTGGCTGTTGTGGCTCAGTTGGTTGGAGCGTCATCCCATACACCAAACGGTTGTGGGCTCGATCCCTGTTTGGGGCGTGTATGGGAGGCAACCAATCCATGTTTGTGCCTCACATCAATGTTTCTCTTTCTCTCTCCCCCTTCCTCTCTCTCCAAAATCAATAAACATATATATTTTTAATTTTTTAAAAAGACTGACTTACTAGAATATTTGTGTACGGTGGGGAGGGGATGGAGAATGGTAAAGGGGGGCACAGATAAGGAGAATAAATAATTACAAGCAAGACAGGAGCCTTGCATGCGCAGGAGACGCTAAAGCATCGTAAACTGCGGCATACGGTTAACTCAGATTTCTACACCTGAAGTTGAAAAACAGGGAGAAAAACTAAAAAAGGAGGAAGAAAGGAAGGATGGAAGACAGCTGACCCAGGAAGGGGACAAGTGGCTCTGCGGGCAGGAGCTGCTCAGGAGAGGCCAGTCTCTGGTCCAGGGGGGCCCTGGCCTATTGGAGGAAGAAGTTGTGTCAGCGGCTTCTCAGAACCTTCTTCACATTTTAATAAAAATAGGTGACAGATCAAAAGATTGTACAAGCTTCTCATTTCCCAAAGAGAGTCCAGAATTTTAAGGCCACTAAACTTGACACCTTTGATTTTGGAATGAATTCAAGTCCAAAGACCCAAATGGAGCCCCAGCTTTGCATCCAGCTGGGTGTGAATCATCCAACAGATGGTGGGTGCACATTTAGAAGGGAGCCCAGCAAGCCCTCAGCAAGAGAGGCTCCCAAGATGAGCTCTGCTGTGCTAAGTTGCCTGCTGCCCTCTCTCAAAGGGGCCGAGAGGCCAGGGAACGTGTGAGTTCTGCTCTTTCTGGCAGCAGGGACCAGTTGTGACTCCGGAAATTTGAGCAATCAGGGGATGGGGTGGAGGAAGCAGCAATTGTCAGAATAGGAAAGTGGAGGCTGGGGTCAAGCTCAGTTTCTCTTCCCCTGCCCAGGTCTCTCACAGCTTTCCCAAGCACCCTCTTCTTGTCTCTGCTTCTCCATCTTTGACCTTCCCAAGGAGACGACTCCATCACTACCTAATGTGGAGGCTCCAGTTGGGTGGTGTGTGGCTCAGCCATTATTAGCTCTTCCAGGGCCAACTGGCTCTCTTGATGCATGTGGCTATTTTCTCACACGTGGCTGCCGGCCAGTGGGGCTCTGTGCCCTCCCAGGAGACACGTGATAGACACAGAGACTCCTACCTTACTAGGCATCATCCTGCATCAGTCCTGTGCCACGTGCCAGAACACCTCATAAGTGATGCTGCCCAAGCTGCTCCTCTGGAGACCCAGGTAGTACAGGCTGCTAACCGGGGGGACAGCTCCACTGATGGCCACGTGCTGCGGCCTCTCACCCCTGGCCCAAGTCTCGCAAGTGCATCCTCCTCCCGGTCCCCATCCAGGAGCGGAGCTCAGAGGCCAGACCCTTCTGCTCTAGCCCCCTGTAGACCTGAACCAGACCGTTCCTTCTAATGTTTCACATTAGGAAATGCTTAGGTTTCATTGATTCCTACTCAGCTACTCTCATCCAAGCCCTCAGGGGAAGGAGAAGAGTAGGATAAGGCCAAGGTGATGGAACCGATGGTGGTGATAATTTTGCCCAGCAATGCCCAGGATACCTTGGCAACCAGTGACCTTTTCACTGGTCTGCCTAGTGGGCACAGCATGGAAACGAAAGGCAGAGCCCCCTACACACACACACACACACACACACACACACACACACACACAACACACACAGAGGGGCACGGGGCTTGAGGAGCTCTCCACCCTGCCATCTGTGTCACCTTCCTTAAGGGCAGAGGACAGAACTTCCAGACCCATGTTCAGTCATGACAGGGAAGCCGGCCCCTTTAAGTATGGACTTGGCTATGGTCTCCAAGTGGATGAGATTTAGAATATTAAGGAAGGAGCCTTCTGTTCTTAGTGTGCGACTGTGAGAGGTCACTGCATCCATGTCACCTGGCCTTGGAGGCGGTCTCTGTTTCTGCACACCAATCTTGCATTCTCTGGCATTACTGAGCAGTGTGGACTGTACTGAATGTTTGTAGGGAAAACTGAGTAGGAGGTTTTTGTATCACTTGCTCATGCCATAGCAAACTCTTCAGTCTTCTTCTGCCACCCACGTCTTCTTCCTAGTCCCTCAGGACTCTCTTCTGACCCTTCCCAGGCAGTCCCTGGCAGTGCTCAGCCCCCCAGTTCTGCTTCCTTTGTCCTGACTCCCTACTGGGCCTCCCTCCAAGGCTTCCTTCCTTTTATGGAATGGTTTGGCTTCCCTCTGGGCTTCTAACCACAATTCTGCACACTTCCCATCACATTGCTCAGTAAATGCCGCCACGTACCAAGACCAGCCTTTAGGCCTTCAGACTGAAGGCCTCTGATTGGCCAGTCATGTTCACGTGTCCATCTTTTGGAAGCATCACAGAATGTGCTGCTAAGCGAGGCCCAGGCTGAGTCACCTGACCACCTCGGCTGCACTGTGATGGGCACTGTGATTGACAGCACCCCCACCAGGACTACAGGGAGCTGGGTGCATTTGCTCCAAAAGAAAGAAGTGCTGTTACCAGGAGAGGGCTGATGGGCTCCCAAAACGGAAGCTAGCCCAGCCCTCAAGGGTCCCTTTGGAAGTAGAATAAGGTTTGGGGAAGGGGAGGAAGAATTGCTTGCCCTTTTCACTTTGTAACAAAACAAACATTTTTGGTTGTTTTAATCCTGCATTGTCCTCTGTACTGGATCCTGTCGCAATCAGAAGAATGTTGACTGTCACAGAAGCATTGCAGGAGATGAGGTAGGGCACAGGAAATCATTTTTGCATTTATTTTTAGTATTCATGTGTTTTGCTTAAAAAAGTTTTTAGGAATTTTAAACTATTTTCAAGTTTGTTTATTTTTGCAGGTTGATCTTAATTTGACACACATTTAAAGATGAGGTTTCGGTGGCTTATCTTATTTGCTCTCTTCCACGTACAACTTTTGAATTACTTATTTGTGAATGTGACTTGTTTAAAGAGTTAATTTTGCGGTTTTTCAGGAAGTGAATGGGGGCATGACTGCCTGGTGACAGAGACATTGGCCACCTGCGGTGTTCCAGTCCTTGCCACTCTGACAAACTTGTCCTGACCTGGTCCCCACAAGAACACGTCTTGCTTAATCTGACGACCTTGCTTCCGTAGTTCCATTTTAGCTTCCAGCGCTTGTCTGAGCAAGCCTGCCCTGTCGTGGGTGGCTGAAAACACTTTACAAAGAGGCGTACTTCCCAAGAGTTAGTCACAGAAAGCACTGTGACTAAATCTAAGACATGAATATAATTTAAATCCCATTGCCTTTCCTGTTGGTTGCTGAAGCAGATATTAAGCAAGACTTATTTTGAATAGTACATTTAGAATGCCCTGTCACAGAAAATTATCTTTAAATGATAGCTCAGAAAATAAACATAAAAAGCCCCATACCATTTATTATTAATGTGATGCATGTTAAGTCTCTCGGTGGAATGCTAAAAATGTGCCAATAAATTAGTTCAAGAAATGATGCAAAATTAAATATTAATAAAATGCTCAAACAAACACCAATTATACTGCAGTATAAGCTTGTAAATATTTCCATACGTAATTCTAACTCCATATTCAGGTAGTACTACCAAAAAAAAGTCATCATTAATTTATATAGAAACCTTGTTTTTACTTAAAAAGTTTCCACTTTAACCTCAGCTTCTGTTTTTGTTTTAAAGACTAGAAACCATTAATGTTTGCACTTGGGTTCATAGGTCGTGGATATTCTTTATGATGCAAGTGATAGAAAGCCCAACTCACCTGGCTTGAACGAAAAGGAGAATTTGTTTGCATGTTTCAATGAAAAGTATAAAGGAAATGCAGCTTCGGGCAAAGTTTCATGCAGCAGCTCAAAGGAAGCCACGGAGAACCTGGTGTCTTCCTGCCTCTCCTCTGTGCCTTCTGCGGGGTCACCCTCCTCCTCGAAGTAGTGGGCGCTGAGAGCGCGACCTCTCTATTCCGGTTCAAACCGCAGCTCTCCTTCCTCCAGCTGTAGGGAGGGCTGGCTGTTGACAGCTCACAGCTGTCCGCCAGGCATCGCTGCGTGTGAGTAAACACTGAGGCTTTATTTATTCCCATGCAGTGCTATCCCCTGCCTTGCCCAAGCTTACGTGGCCTCCCAATGACCGGTCAGTGCAGGGTTGCAGAGGCTCCGTCCTCCTGTCTAAATTCGAGACAACTCCAAATGGCCATCTCGACTCCAGAGCTCCCTGTAGGACCAGCTGAGGCCCTCGGTTCAACTGCTTTGCCCTTCCCCTACTCCCTCCGCTCAGTCCTGCTTCCCCTACCTTCTCACTGTTTTCCAAGACCACTCTCATTCCTGAGAATGGATTTCTGCCATGTAAATCTCCACACAGGTCTGCTTCCAGGGGCCAGCGGTGACAGTTGGGGCTCGAAGTGATTTTAGGAGACAGACTAAAAATAGGAGTTTGGAGCTGGACGGCAGAGCAATGACAGCCCCTGGCAAGCTGAAGTCATGCGGATGTTAAAACTTTCGCTGGGGATGCACTGGGTGGGGACACGAGTGGGAGGGAAGGCACCGGTGGAGGCAATTCCTAGACATCACATTAGCACAGTTCCAGGAAGCAGGAATATAAGGGCTGTGGGATCACAGGGTGGAGGCTACCAAAACAATGAACCTTTTGGAGGTGCCTAATCATCAACTTAAGGCAAAATGGGAATGACTCCTGGGCAGCATGTAATGAGAGAGTCTCATATTCTGCAGCTGGAAGGCAGAAAAAAACAAGGATCGGGTCTGGGACTTCACTGTAAGAGGAATGGAGGGGTCGCAGCAGAGACGACATGACCCCCAGGGAGACCCTCCTCATCCCCCCTCCAGGACTCACCGCCATGCTCAAGAATGCCTGGGCCAAGGAGCCCATGCTGGTCGTGCCCTACAGTGCTGCTCCCACTCAGCCCCTGCACCATGGAGGCCATCGTGGTCTACCAGGCCATCCCCAACCCCTCCCTGGGGCCTCGGGGAGGTTACAGGAATGTGCCCCTTGTGCCCAGCTCCCGCCATGACCCCAGGGCCCGAGCTTGGAGAAACGGTGAGCACCTCCTTTAACAGGGAGGAGCCTCTCTCACTGTGATCCCCCAGTAACAATGTGAAAACCAACTCCAGGAATAAAAAAGGGTATGGTACTCCAGAGAAGGTCAAATTCTCAGCCAAGACAAGTCAGCTCTGCCAAGGTCATGTCCCGATAGAGAAGGACCCGGAGTCAGAGATGGGATGGGCACACCTGGGTTAGTGCGCTCAGAAATCCTGAATCTCCAGGTTCCACTGAACCTGTGCCCCTACAGAACTGCGCCCCCTCCCTTTAAAGGGCTAAAGCTCCCTCGTCCTGGAAGATGATGCAGGGAACATCTGCTTGGCAAGACAGTATCCACCCCTCTCCTGGCCGCCAGACAAAGAACTAGAGTCAAGTCACAGTTTAAGCCGGCCGGGATCTGTGGCTAAGGAAAGAATAAGACTGCACTATCCCCTGACGGAGCTACGAGAACTTGCCAACATGGAGTGGCTGTGGTCCAGAGAGTAGGGCTGAGACTGGATCCTGAGGATGAGGACCAAGGGGGCAGAACAGGAAGGTTGATGGGAGAGAATGTATTGATATGGGAGCATTCTCCTGCAGCACAGGGCCTCACCCCCTGGCAAGGAGAAGCGCTAGGATGGCTCCCGGAAAATATCAACGGCCCAAACTAAGTGAAGTAGAAAAGCCAGAACTGCCCCAGCAGGGGTAGAAGGAGGGACTGCCAACGTCTCTGAGGCTGAGAGTTCATTGTCAGCTGCACGCTCTGCAGGCCAGGCCTGACGGTGGGCGGTGCTGACAGTGATGGGGATACGAGCATCCTAGAGTAACATGGACCTGCTCCTTCCTCACTTCCTCCCTCTCCCAGGTTTCCCCCTGGCTCCACCACAAAGTAGGAGACTGAGTTCCAATAACTGAAGATTCTACTGGAACTCTGAGGGGAGAGAAAGAAAGCGCAAAACAGAAGCACTTCCTACTGCCTCCAGATGGCTCCGGGCCCATCCTCCAGGGCCTCTGACATTGCTTGACCACCCCAGCCAGTGCTATGGGCAGGACAGCAACTGCCCTCAAGTGCGTGATCTGACCTTGGCCACCACTCCTACCTCATTTCCTCCTGCTCCCTCCTCTTCATCCATCTGAAGGCCCCAGATACTTCTTTCTGCTCCAAGAACACACCCAGCTCATTCCTGCTGCAGGACTTTTGCCCCCGGACCTTTGCCTGGCTGGCTTCTTCTAGTCTTTACTTGCTCCCCTAGTGTTTCCCCAGGAGGCCTTCTGCAATAGCGCCCGAGCCCCTCACTGCTACCTCATAGCACCTATCACATATGAATCACTCTTATTCATTTACCTTTGCCTGCGTATCACCTCTCTTCAGTGGACTGTAAGTTCCATGCAAGCAAGGACTTTGTTCCACTCACTACTGTATCTCAATGCTTAAAACGTGCCTGGTGCATGCTTATTGCCTAGCACATAGTAGATGCTCAATTAAAATCCACTGGATGGTGAATGTTGAACATCCTCTCCACTTGGAGTCCTGGTCCAACAACCCAGAGAGAGGAAAGGTTTTCCTCTTTCCAGCTTGAGGCCCACATCTGAGGCTCTGGTGTTCTACTCAGACCTAGCCCTTCCCATCCTGCCTGCCTGCGGGACTCCTGACTCCTCAGGGGACACCACCCCCCACCAAGGGGGCCAGTCTAGTCCTTAGCCCCAACCAGCCCTGATGGAATTTCTTAACATCAGGACCTTTCCTAGTGATGGTCATTTGGGGTTGAAGGCCATTCTGTGAGGGCATCAGTGGTCGGGTCAAGGTTAAGCTGCCAAATCCAGGAGACTTTCTTTTCAGTCAGTCAAAGTGAAGACAGGGTCAGGCCTGTGTGAGCTTTATCAGAGCTTTGGCATTCCTGATCTGCAAGTGTGTGAACCACACACTCACACACACACACACTCACTCACCTCTCGTGACACTCAGACCTCCGAAGCCCGTCCCGAGAAGCTCCCGAGCCTGTAGACAGAGGTCTAGTTCCATGCAAACATGCACCCATCAATGTTTGGAAGCAGATCACTTACTTCACCTCTGGGCACAGGATGGGCACTGGCTCAGGGTCCTTCCCCAGCAAGGGCAAGTGGGAGCTTGCTGGTCATTCAGGAAACGAACATTTCCTGGTGTTTTCCCCAGGATAAGGACCAGCCTTGGTACAAAGGTGAATTCAAGCATCCAGCACAACTGCTTTCACTTTTCTAAAGGTAGTTTTTTCAGGTCCAGCCATCAGGGTTTCAAAGGCCTCCGGGCTCCCCACGACACCCCCTTGGCCCACGGCCTTGGCCTTCCTGCCGGCCTGCGAAGTGCTTTTCACCTGCTTCATCTCGTCTGGCGCACAAACACCGGGGAGGCTTGATTAACTGGGGATGGCGCTAGCTGTTTCAGCCTTTCTATGATAATTTTTTAAACGTTAAAAGCATGGCAGATGACTCTTTAAGTGTTTTCACAATCAGAAATTAGAGGGGAGGAGGAAACCTTTTAAAATCTCAATCAAGCCAAAGTGGAACACGCGCCCAGCTGATGCAGAAGTGCACACTGGTGGGGGGCAGGGGAAGTGCTGGGGGGCTGCAGGGGACTCGTGGGGTGTCTGCTACCTGCAGAGAGGCGAGAGCCCAGGAGAAGGGTGACTGAGGGGGACTTCGAGCTGAATTTAAAGGCGAGGCAGTGCTCGCCAGAACTGGAGCTGGTGAGTGGCTTAGGGTTTACACAGGCTCGTGTCTCTTCCCCCTGCCACTCTTTTCATGCAGAAGCTTCTGTCTTCAATGCCTTTAATGACCAGAAAACTGTATCATGGTAACTGGGGGACATGGGGGTCCAAAAAGTCTGGAATGTAGAATGTTAAGGATAAAAAAAATTGAGTTGTCTTGTTTTCTTTTTTTAAGATTTTATTTATTTATTTTTAGAGAGAGGGGCAGGGAGAGGAAAGAGAGGGAGAGAAACATCACTATGTGGTTGCCTCTTGCACACCCCCTGCCGGGAACTGGCCCACAACCCAGGCATGTGCTCTGACTGGGAATCGAACCGGTGACCCTTTGGGTCACAGGCCCGTGCTCAGTCCACTGAGCCACAGCAGCCAGGGTGAGTTTTCTTGTTTTCAAGTGTTCAATTCTTATGTCTACAAGAATTGTGACTGAGTGAGCAAAACTTAATTGGGAATTCCTGGCAAGACAGTGATGTAGACACTGCTCCTAGGGTCTTGGGTTCTGCCGCCTCTCCCTCCTGTCTCAACAGAACACCCCCAAAATGGCTAAAGATAAAGGCAACAACTTGAATCAGCACTGGACAGTAGCCATCCACACCAAGGAAACTCGGTGCCAGATGGCGCCCTGGGGGACCAAAAAGAGGGCATCATTGAGAAAAGGCAGGCTGCTCCCAAGTGGTCCAAAGGTCATCAAGAACATGTGGGGCCCTGGCCAGGTAGCTCAGTTGGTTAGAGCATCTTCCCCATATGCCAAGGTTGAGGGTTTGATTCCCAGGTCAGGACACAGGCAAGAATCTACCAATGTATGCATCAATAAATAAAACAATAAATCAGTGCTTCTCTCTCTCCTCCCCTCCCCCTCTCCCTCTCTCTGTCTCTCTGAAATCAATTTTAAAAAATTAAAGGAGAAAAAAAAGAAGATGTGACAGTTGGAGTCCCCTCACTCCCTCCCCTATCTCTGGAGTGTGGGCTCCGTTTGCCTTCCTGTTCCCACAAGCTGCTGAAGACATGCCCTTGAGACTGTGATGTGGTAAGACTATCTGGACTGGTTATGACTCAGTTAAGGCCCCTGAGTGCGTGACTCAACCCAGTTGAAACCTCTACATAAACTTTTAAGATTTGGTGGGTGGGTGTGAGAAAACTCATCTTGCAGTCGCCTGCGACTGATTTATGAGTTCCGTTGCTTATTGAACCTGCCACCTACCAATCTGGCTGCCACTTTGCCACTTTCTTCAGTGTCTCTCTGCCCTCTGCCTACCAGGGAGGGTTTTAGATTTCACTTGGGGCAGCTCCAGGCCAGGGTTGTGGCCCACACCCGGGGTGTCCCCCTCACCCAGCAAGTGAGGCCTGGAGGTCAGAGTGGCCTGAGGGATGATGGAGTGAGGGTGCACCCCAAGCTTCCCTCCCACCTCTGCGTACCTGTAGCTTTCAGACCACCCCAAGTGCACTGTGGGCGCTTGACAGGTCCTACCTGGGCACAGCCACTGAGAAGCCCTGAGAAGCAGCTGGTGGATCCATGAAGCAGAAAAGCATGCCACCATCCTGCCCCAAAGGAATTCTCCCCAAAACTTTCAGTAACTTTGTTGCAATAATTAAGTCTTCTTGAGAACTTAAAAATAATAAAAACTCCACTTTTTTTTTTCTTTGCTAAAAATTCATCTGGGGAGGTGGCACTCAATCTCCCCGCAAGGGATGCTCAGTTCCTGCTTTCCCCCACCCACTTTGGCTGCGGGATATCTGAAGCAATTGTTCCCTGCTGCGTCCTTTGTCAATTTTCCTCCAGTCTTTTGGTCTGAACCTCAGCGGTTGAGAAAGACTCAGGCAGGAACTCTTACCACCTCCCACTGAGCAGGGCTTGGTTTTGTCTAGGCTTGAGTTGTTGAATAGGCAAATCAAGGTGTCTCTTTCTCCTGCCAAGTGCGGGGTCGTTGGAGATACAGGTCGCAGGAACTAGGCAACTGGAGAGGAACATGTCAGGTTTATTGCTGACAAAGGGACTGGAGAATGTGGCTTTAGTTCCTTAGACAAATGGGAGCCCTTGAGCTTTACCCTTGAACTAGACAGATTTTGCCATCAGCCCCTGATACACTGCCCCCCGCAAGGCCAGGCTGATTATTGCCAGGCAAAGAGCAGCCCAAAAAACCCTTTCCCAGGAGCTGAGTCCCGACTCAGGGAGCAGGTAAGACCTTCTTCTGAGGAGCACGTGACAGAGAAGCCTCCAGTGCTTCTGTGGCCTGAGTCAGTGCCACCTCCCAATCCCACCCTGACAGGGAAAAGTGAAACCAAGGACACAAAGACTCATCCCCAACAGCCACACTGGGCTGGCTTGGACTTTCCTCCGGGAGGTGGAGGCAGAGGAAAGCTCATAGGGTCTGGGGAGATGCTGGAGCTCAGAGCCTGACCGTCCCCCACGTTTCTGAGGCAGCTGCCTCTCTGTGGGGCGGGAGCCATGGATTCACTGCAGCACAAAGTTTTTGTTTTGTTTTTCAATCGGAACATCTGATTCGAATTCTCAATAAGTCTCCAGGGGGCTCTGGAAAAGATCTAGAACTAGAGGAAATCGTAATAAAGGGGCAGAAATCTGTGAGCAAGACGTACAGCAGGGTGGCAGAAACCACAACAGCTGGGTTAGAAGCCATCGTGTCGGCTGTAAATAGCAGAGAGGGCCCTTGAGGGAACAGAACGAACGTGGTCAAGGGTGAAAACGATCGAGAGATGAAAAGCGAAGAGGCAGGCGGTCCGGCACAGGGGCTATAACCAGGGAAAAACGGGAATTCCGGAGAAAAAGGAATAGACACAGCGAAAGCAGTCATCAAAGGCGTGGGGGGAGAGAGCTTCGCCTGTGCTCAGAAAGAACTTGGCTGGAAACAGAGTGTGTTCTGAGTCCCAGGCAAAGTTGATGAAAAGGGGACCACATTTTAGACACACTATGGTGGAATTCTCAAGGTAAAAGGTGTTAACATTTCTGAAACGCGCACACACACCCATGCAAACAGGGAACTGAAGGGAGAGAAAGATTTTACTTTTCTTCCTATGTCCTTTGTTCTGTTGTATTTAAACAAACAGATGCATTTCTCTTTTATAAATTTAAAAACAAGCTTAAATTGGAGGGATGATAAAGAAGGACCTTATAGACACAAAAGAACAAAGAGCCTAAAATGAAAATGATTGTCGACTTCTCGCAGAGAAGTAAATGTCAGAGTAACAAGTATAAAGGACACGTGGACAAAAACTAGGGGGAGTGGAAATGGGAGGGAGGTGGGGAGGGCTGGGGCGGTGGGCTGGGATGGGAGTAAAAGACAGAAAACTGTACAAGAACAACAATTAAAATAAATAAATAAATAAATAAAAATAAAAAGAAGTAAATGTCAATTTGTTTTACCTGGACTCACAGTTAAAGACACATTTTACTTGAAGAAAAAAACACATTTTACTTTGTAAATGTATACTTAAACAGGATAAAGGATAAAAAAGGAAAAATTAAATCTATGTCTTTTTGGACATTCATGATGCAATAATCAATTATCTTTACAACATTCGATGGACTTTAATATTTCCTACTCTTGTCTATATCATTCTATGTTTTTAAAAATGCACTCATAGGCCTGGCTGGTGTGGTTTAGTGGAAAGAGTTCTGGTCCACAAACTGAAGGGTCACCAGTTCAATTCCCAGCTAGGGCATATGCCTGGGTTGCAGGCCAGGTCCCCAGCAGGGTGGGTGTGAGAGGCAACCACACATTGATGTTTCTCTCACACATCGATATTTCTCTCCCTCTCTTTCTCCCACCCTTCCCTTTTCTCTAAAAATAAATAAATAAAATCTTAAACACACACCCACACTCACAGTCTATTAAGTGGAATGGGTTGTGACATGCAGGTTGAAACACACTGAACTACAAAAACATAAGGAAAGGCCAAATTGTGTCATCATGGATGAAGGCAAGAGAAAGATCTTTTCAGGTTGGATGTTGTTTAAAATAATAATCCCTCTTGCCCTGGCTGGTGTGGCTCAGTGGATTGAGCACCAACCTGAGACCCAAAAAGTCCTCAGGTCAATTTTCTGTCAGGGCACACGCCTGGGTTGCTGGCCAGGCCCCCAGCAGGGGGCGTGTGAGAGGCAACCTGTTGTTTCACACATCGATGTTTTTCTCTCTGTCCCTGACTCCCACTTTTCTTCTCCCTCCCTTCTCCTCTCTCTGAAGATGAATAAATAAGATCTTTTAAAAAAATCCTTCTCAAGTACTGTTCTTGAACATATCACTTAAAAATGTCTCCTGGGATATAAGAAAAAACATGCAAAAAACCTGAAGATTGAGAAAAAAATCAGCTTGAAGCATTTACTTGGTGGTTTAGGGAAAGAAGAACTTTCATGTATTCACAAAAAAATGTGAATTACTTAGCTTTTTAAAAAAATCTTCCAGCTATATCTTTTAAAAATGGAAATAAACATTTTCATCTTACTCTTAGGAATCTATCATACAAAATAAAGACACCAGTATCTAAGCCTGTATGAACTAAGATGCCTCTTGCAGCGATCTGTAGTGTGTATATTTCACAGCGACACCTTCACTTTGTTTTCGCCTGCATTGTTTCACACTTCCTCGTTTGTCAAGCAGTGTCCTCATTTATCTCTTTGAGCTTTCTTATTTTTAAATGGTTGCCAGATTAGTCCCAAAATTAATTTCATCCGTGGGTTCATATTTCAGTTGTTAAGTTGGTGGGCTGTCTTTTTTAGCATTTGATTTCTTCACGTGCTTTAGAGTTTTGGTGTACAGGCTCGTGATGGCGGGGAGTTGATGCTTATGCTTTGGGCCCTGTTTGGCGCGCTCTCCTTTCTTGCCTGGTGGATTTCATTTTGTGGGGACAGCCCCTGTGCCCTAGTCCGGACTGGTCTTGTGATGACAGCTGCAGACCTGTGCTCTTCACTGACGTGGGGGTCTTGCAGACCCCCTTGCAACCGCAGAAGATGGCTTGACCCAATTCTTGATGGCAAGGCTAGCTTTCCTCTGCTGCCTCTTCAGTCCACAGTTTTGGCCGTAGCTCCTGAGAGCTGGTCAGTTGCCGTTGTTTCCCAGCTTTCTTTTCCAAGTGAGAGGCGGCCTCTTTCCGGTCCCTGGATTCAGCCAGGGAGTCTGGCTCCTTCCTCTACTTCATGTGCAACATTTTAGTTCCCACAGTCCCACAGGCCCTTGGCTTTGGTCCTACTCACCAATCTGATTTTCAGTTAGGTCTCTTTCTTGTTCACTCAGAGGTTTATCCTGGTTTTTTTTTTTGGTTTTTTTTTTTTTTAGCCTGTTTATGTCTTATTAATGTCTTTTAAAATTTGTACTCTCATTGTTATGCATTTGGAGCGATGAGAGCTTGTCAAAGCATGAACTTCCAACCTTCCTCTCCTTAGTGTTTAAGTCTCTTTCTACTTCTCATATCTACTTCTCGATCTACTAGTGGAAGCATACTTGTAGATAGCGTTGGAGGGGGCGGGCTGAAAGAGCTGAATGCTGAGACTGTAACACGGAGAATTCAAGTGTCGGGCATTTCATCTGTGCTCAGTGGTCTGGGCAGGGATGTGAACCAGATCAATAAAAGCCTATCTGAGCAACTTCTAATTTTGAACCGTCTCCTTATAGCGACCCCCTGTGTCAGTAAGATGATTTGCAGGAGCAGAATGTTCTGAGCCCAGGGCTCTCCCGCTGTCCTATGGGAAGCCCTGCTGATACCCCCTTTGTGAGATGGTTGTGCCCACCACAGATTTTTTAGACAACGCAGAGGGCCAAAGAGAAAGCTAATACTGCATAACACCCAGAGGCATCCAACCCACGGCTCGCTGGCCGCCCACAGCCCAACACAAAATTGTAAATTTACTTAAAACCTTTTTTTCTCATCAGTTTTCATTAGTGTTTGTGTATTTAATGTGTGGCCCAAGACAACTCTTCTTCTTCCAGTGTGGCCCAGAGACGCCAAAAGGTTGGACACCCCTTATGCCATAAGAGCTCTCAGCTGGCTACGTAGAAAAAAAAACCAAGATATTACCCTTTGGGAACAATTCATACTGTTGACATACAACATAAACAAAATAACAGAAAGAAAAATAAGAGAGATGTAGTCGAGTGCTTAAATTCTTCTCTGTAAAAAGAGTCATCAATTTTAATACTGACTCAAAACAAAACAAAACAAAACAAAACAAAAAACCCGTACACAATTCTGAATAGACCAACAACCAGAAGGGATAAAAAAAAGGGGGGGGCGGAGTTACCAAAAAATCAGCTCCCTAAAGGACCTCAGGGTTAGATGCTTTTGCTAGCAAGGCTTTTTTTTAATGTCTAAGGAACAGCAGTGCCTGCCACTGAATAAATTATTTCAAAACACAGAATAAAGAAAGAATGCTCCTCAGTTTTGGTTGTAAACTGGTACAAGTCTAGTTCTCAAATCTACCAGAAAAAAAAAAAATGAGCAAAGGAAACCACAGACCAGGGTTTGCAGACACAAGTGCCTACAAGAGCCAGAAAGTAATAGAAAGGATGAACTTGGCTGGGTATAAAATTACAGGGGAAGTGGAAGCTACAAGAAATGGAGATTGCATGTCCCTTATTCAGGAATTCCCAGTCAGATGCTTCAATATCCTGGGCTGGTCACATATACAATTCTCATGGGGCACTGGTTTGCAGACCCTGGTGTCGATTGATCTCTACTATAAACATAGAGGTAAAAATCCTAAATAAAATACTAGTGAGTCCAATTCAACCTATATTACAATTTTTAAAAAGTCTACTATGACCAAGTTACATTTACTCTAAGGGTTGCAAAAATGTTTTAATATATAAAAATTATTTTTAAAATAACCCATCACCTCAATAGGTCGAATCAGAAAAACCCATATGATCATTTCAATAGATGTTGGAACTTACTTCGCGAAGATCAAAGGCCTGGGGATCCAGGGCTTAGGTTGGGTGTGGGCTGGCGGAGGGTGCCTCAGAGGTGGCATCGAGGGGTAAAGGCAGCACCAGGCCCAGCAGACAGCCCCAGAAAGTGTCATTCCAAGGAACTGGACTGAGAAGCAGACACCAGATAAAGGTGAGAAGACAGAGCCTGGGCACATGCCTGGAGGCACAGACCTGGGGCTTCGCTGCTCCGTGTCCTCTGGTCTGGAGCCAAGTTTAAACTCTGGGTGCTGAAAATGCATTTAAAACATTCAGCATCCATGTCTCATAAAACAGCTCTTAAAACTAAGACTCTAAGGACAATGCCTTCACATGAGAAAGGACATATCATACAAAGCAGCTCCCTTAAAAAAAAATGCTTTCCTGTTCTGATTTTCTGAGGAGGCATTTTGTATTTTCAAGACTTTGTGCAATAAGAAGGTGGGGGTGAGCACAATGAAAATTACAGGGGAACCTGGAGAGAAGAGGAGACAGTGGGAGGCAATGAACCTTGTATTTTATATGGTCAAAGCTAACTCGGTCTATTTATGTTGTACCCCCATAACAAATTTGTTTCTTAAAAATAGTTAAATCTAAATGAATACTGATAGAGTGGCTGGCAATAAAGCTTAATAAAGACTCCCGCACCTCTACTTCATACCATATACAAAAACAAATTCCAGATGGATTGAAGACTTAAATGTAAAACTGTAAAATAAAAATAGTGGGAAAAATATATGAGACCGTAAACTTCATCCGAGATCAGGAGATCTACTAACTGGAACAGAAAATGAGAAGTCGTAAAACAAGAGGAACTATATTTGATTCCCCCCAAAGTGAAAAATTTTAGAAAGGCCTTATATCAAAGTGCAGTGATAAACTGAGGGAAATTTTAAAAAGATGAAAACCTCTTAAAATCAATAAGAAAAAAAGACAATACAACAGCAATAGGTAAACTCATGAAGCTGGTGAAGAGGCAATTCTGGCAGGAGCAAATCCAGTCAAGAAACCAATTAACAGACACTCCCCAGCAGAGAACTGCGAATTAAAAAACCAAGAAGGTCACTTCTCACTTATCAGATGAGCAAAAATTAAAAACAGCACCAACACCTGCTGCTGAAAGGGATGCAGGAAAACAATGCTCTCAGACACGGCTGTTGGAAATGTGGGTTGTTGCAGCATTTTGGGAAGGCGACCTGGCACTGGCTATTAAAGTTAAAAATCCCCTTTCCCATAGTAATCTCATCCCTGGGACAATGCCCTAGAAATACAGGTGACAGTGCACAGAGACCTGGGTCGAACCGTGTTTACGAAGTGGTGGCCAGCTGGAAGCCAAGGGCACTGCGCCACCCAACTTGGGGGAATTTCTAAGAGGGATGGAGAGCAGCGTCGGTAAACAGGATCCGACTTTTTAGACGTAATGACACCCATCCCCTCAAAAGGAAAAATAAAACCTGTGTGTGTGTGTGTGAATTGTTGGAGAGAGAGTGGTAGAAGGTAGTTAGGAAGCAAGCCAGCAAGATAGAGAGGCTGTTAACATGGAAGGGGATGGGAAATATTTAAAACTAAGTCTCCATATTTAGAAACGGTGTTGTAATTTGACCCCATCCCTGCAAAGTTATGCGAACATATAGAGAAGCGGAAAAGAATGGTCATCAGAGTATTAATGATGATTACCCTCGGGAGTGGGATTGCAGGTGACTTACTTTTTTCCTTGCATTTTTTCCTATGTTTTAAATGTTATATAATGAGTATACATTATTTATATAATTGGTGGCAAGCAAAGCTATTTTCATGAGCGGCAGGGGTGGGGAGGAAGGTATTAGCACGCAGAGGTCCCTAAGGGACCTGATTTAAAGAGCACAGAAGATCAAAGATCGATATTTAATTAACATATCAATTGCTGGCATGTCAACTGATGTTTTCCAAATCCCTTAAAGTGTAGGTTCGCTTAAGTAGCCAAACTGTCATTTGAAACATTGTTTACAATCCTCCCATTTAACTACTACTGAAGAATGGAATGATTGCAAATACCAAAGGGGCAGCAGGCACTGCGGGAAGTTTTATGTAAGTGCACCATCAAACTGGCTCTCCTGTACGCATCGCACCAGCTAATCTGGCAACTTCCAACCCCTCTCCTCACTGCTTTCGATTTATTTTTTAACCCTTTCTTTTTCCCAGACCTCTCTGGAATGGTTCTTGAAGTCTTCATTTTAAATCTTGAATGTTGGTTTGTTCTTTTTACTTCCTCCTGGCGCTGGATGGCTTCCCTGCTTTTGGTGAGCACTGCTCTCTCTTCTCCCCTGCCTTCTCTCCACGCACCTGCCAGGTTCAGAGGAGGGCTGCATGTGCTCAGTCGTTGTCTATGCAGAGCTTGGACTTGCCAGGCTCTCAAATAACAATAGGGTTAAACAAGAAGTTGGGCTTCACCTGATCCCTCTTTCACGTTCATTGAGTGTTGCTGGGTGTCCAACGCCAGGCTAAGGACTCAACAGTGAATGGGGTATGATCCCGGAGAGATCACAACCAGATACTTGATCAGGGCTCGAATGTGGGGAGGATGTCATTGGTAAGGACTGGGATGGAGTAAACAGCTTCTAGAATCTGGCCAAGAGAAAGAACAGTGTGTGCAAAGGTCTAGTGGTTCTCCAAGTGTGATCTCAGATGAACAGAATCAGCATCACCTGGGAACTTGCTGAAAATTCTAATTCTCGGGCTCCACTCCCGACCTAACAAAGCTGAAACGGTGGGCCCCGCAAGGTTTTATCAAGTCCTCCAGGTGATTCTGACGCACCCTAGAACTTGAGAACCATGGCTCTAACAGAGGCCTGAGCGAGGATCTTTGGCTAAGAGGGCCTCTGATGCCAGTCAACCGGGTTAGACTTTACTCCGTAGCTGCTGCCTCCAGGAACTCGACGAAAGCAGGGGTGCGTGTCACTTACACAATCGCTCCCAACTCGGCGTTTCTGGGAGCTTGGCATTCTCTACGCACCTGGGGCCGAAGGCGGCACCGAGTTTCCCCACCCCCCAAAACACCAGGCGGCCGGCAGAAGAAAGGTCGGGCTGCAGACCTCTCCCCACCGCGGAGCCATGGGTTTGCAATCCAAGAGGAGGTGAGCACACACAGGATCTGAAGAACCGACGAAGACAGGGAAGAAGCTGCCAGAGACGAAGCCGGAGCGCCGAAGGATACCGCACCCCGCCCCAAGCCTAGCTCGACCCAGCAGGCTGCCCTGCGGGCCCAGGCCCCGCCCCTGGCCCGAGGAGCCAGGCGATTTGGGACAGCAGGTCCCGCCCCCAGCCCCGCCTCGGCCCCGCCCCGGCCTAGCTCGCGCCCGGCCCGCCTCCCGTGGGGGGAGCCATCTCAGCCCGCGCCCCTGCGCGCGCCTGTGGCCGGGTTGCAGGGCTGGGCGCGCGCCCCGCGTCTGGGGCAGGAAGATGGTGGCGAGCGCGCGGGTGCAGAAACTGGTGCGGCGCTACAAGCTGGCAATCGCCACGGCGCTCGCCATCCTGCTGCTGCAGGGCCTGGTGGTGTGGAGCTTCAGCGGCCTGGAGGAGGACGAGCCGGGCGAGGTGCTCTGACGGCGGGGCAGGCAGGCGGACAGGCCAGGCGCGGGGGCGCGCGGGGTTCTGGCGGGGCTAAGGGCTGCCCAGGTTGGGGAAGTGGGGCATGGGCGGCATGCGAGCCAGACTCAGGCAGCCACCTGGAACTGGGCATCTGACTCCTGGCGCCCCTTCCCAGGCGGACCTGAGGGGCTGCGCGCGGGGTGGTACGTGACCCGGAGGCCCGGACGATAGGCGGGCAGGAGGCCGGAGCTGGAGGAGCGGGTCTTGGTGGTGGTCTCCTGCCCCGGGTGCTATGAAGGTCAGGATCGGGGAGCGGGGAGCGGGGCCGGGAGGCGGGGCTGGGCCCGAGCCTGCTCTGTGGTGGGGAGCCCCAGGCCAAACTTTCTGAAGTTGGGAGGGGGCGGGGGTGTGCGCACCGTGGGTGGAGGCATGAGGCCCGGGACCCTGGGCATCCGCGTCTAGAAGCGCGTGACAGGTAGCCGTCGGTGGGATAGTGGAGGCCGGGGGTGGAACTCAGTCCGGCAACTGAGGGAAGGGAGAGTGAACCCAAGGGAAAGACCTGGAGAGTCTCCGAGGCGTGGCTTCCTTAGCCAAACCAAGCCACGCCAGGGGTCTGAAGAACCTGCATGGGTCTTCAGGAGGAGATGCCCGAGGGAAATGAGCTAGTGAGTTGACCTCAGGGAATTAGGGAATTAGGGATGTTGTCCCCTCTGGCTCCAAGGGAATGGGGACAGCAGCAGCTGGTTTAGCAGAGCCCCAGACCTGGCAGGGCAGACCTACCCTGCGAACTCCCAGGTCCCTGCACCTGAGGGTCTGAGGTTCTGCCACTCTAGGCTGACCATGGTTTCAGCTGGAGTTCCACATATATCCTCCCCAATGTGGTCAAGAAGAGTCCAGTAGGGTCTGGGGCTATCCTGGAAGCTCAAGGAGGGTAGGCCAAATCCTGGCCCTAAGCTGTGGGCCAAAGGGCAGGGCTTCCCTGCGCCCACCCCACCCCCTGGGTTCTGGTGCCTCTAGGGCTCTGAGGCAGGCACTCTACTTGCCATGTCCTCTTGGGCCTCTCCACCTGGCAGGGTGAAGGCCAAAGGAACCGTGACGTCCACTTTCCCTTCTTGCATCTGGGCAGTCTGGAAGTTCTGGTGTGGGGCCTGGGAGAAGAGCTGTCCTTGCCTGTTTTGGAGAACCTAGAGGCTGGGATGGTGAGGGGAGCTGGAGCATAGTCCCGTGATACCGTAACTTGTGAAGGAGCTGAGGGTGGGGGTGGGGGAGGCTGGCTCTGTGACATAGGAAGAGTGAGCTTGTTCTGTGTGGACCGTAAGTAGGAGGAAGAGAACGTTTGGGGTCCAGCACCAGAAGACTCTGGACAGATGAGACATTCTAAGGTGGAATGAGCTGCCAAGGCACTTAGGCAGCCCTCTGACCCTGGGGTATGTGAGCAGGGGCCGGTGACCTCCGAGGAGGGGCACAGAAAACCTCTGAGGCCTCTCAGAAGCAAAGGGCCCTGAGCTGCTACATGACTCCACGGGTCTCTGGAAAGGCTGAGAGATTGTCCAGGCCCGGAGGCCCCTGCCACCCTGGGGTGGAGAACTGGGGCGGTGGGGTGGTTGGGATCCCACCTTCCCACTTCCTCATGGCAGAAACTGATAGGGGAATACCGGGTTGGAATGGAAAACGATCTTTAATGATCCAAAGACTGTGTAGTCCAAGCAGCCACCAGCACCTGGACCACTCGGTAGCCACCTCACCAGACTTCAGGGCTGCCAGGCAGCATAACCTAGTGCTCAGGAGGGCGGGTGCTGAAGTCGGACCGCCCCACTTCACTGTCCTATGTCCTTTCCCAGCACTGCTGCTAAGTAGTGGTGTGACCACTGGCACATCACCTAACCTCTCTGTGTCCTCATCAGTATCTCCCCTCACCATGGGGATAATAATAGCACCGCTCTCATTGGTTGATTGTAAAGATTCAATGAATGATGCCTGTGAAGTATTTGCGGGACTTCCTGGCATGTGCTAAGCCATCGATAAATAACTCATTGTTATCTCAGCACTGCACATTGGGAGTAGGGATTCATTCATTCATTCATTCATTCAACAAATATTTAAGTTCTACTTGGTACCAGGCAGTGTGCTAATACTGCGCATACAGAAATACACAAATGGACAGGGTCTCAGCCCTCATGGGCAGGCAGCTGTGGGGAGGGGCTCACAGTGAAAAGGAAACTTATTATCATAACAAGGGGGCTGATTTTGATCAGGGGGTCAGGGAAGGCTTCTGCAGGAAGTAGCATGTGAGTTGAAGGAGCCCTTCAGCCTGGGGAAGAGGTGGGCAGAGTTTGGGCAGAAGACCCTGAGTTGTATGGGCTCAGCTGCTTTTGAGGAGTGGAAGGAGGCTGTGCGGTATGTTCCCTGGAAGAAGGTTTAAGAGTTAGTGCAGGCACAGTGAGGGGTGAGGGTTTTATTGTGAGTGCAACGGGAAAGCCCCCCACGGGGTTACGCAGCAATGGGATCAGATGTGCATTTACGACGTACACTCTGTCCATCTCTGGAGGGGGATAGAGTGGAGACCAGGGATGATCATTAACATCCAGAGAGCCACTCTTATCGTTTTCAAAGCTTTCACAAACACTGCCTCACCACTTACTTTAAACTCGGTCTGAGAAAGCCAAAGGAGGAGGGGTGTGGGGTAAGCGGTTCTGTGTTGTTTCCCCGGCTCAGAGGATTCCGAGGAGGAGCTGCAGAGCCGGGAAGGGTCAGAGGACTTCAAACCTCCTCAATGGGGAGGAGGGGGCCTCAGAGGTCAGAAGGCATCTAGGTCAGAGGGCCAGTCCCCACCCTCAGTAATCAGAGGGGACCCTGACCTCTGGCACTCTGACCTCAGGGACAACTGGGGACAGCTCCTCTAGCAGCTCTGCTGCAGCCCATATGAACATGCCTGGGTCGGGGCAGGGCTGGGGGCTGGCTGTCCACCAAGGACCCTCTTCTCCCCACATTCCTCACTGCTGCCTCCTGGTCCCCCAGCCTCCTCTGGGGTTGTCCTTCTCAGGGTCAGCCAGCTCCCTGCTGCAGTGCACAGCACCAACAGGCCCATCTCCTCCCACATCCTGCCTCCCACCACAGCCAGCCTGGCCCTGTGCCCCGGACCCTGCCCTCCTGACCAGCTTCCTGACTTGCTGATACTGGCTTCCACCCCGAGAGCCCACAGCTCCTCTGCCATCTCTGCCCACCTAAGCTTGAGGACATCTTTCTCTGGTGTGTGGCCAGGTCAGACATCGCCAGGCTGATGTACACTCAGCTCAGTGGAGCTGCATTCACCTTTCCTGGGGGCTGCCCAGTTCAGAGTGCCTTATCCAATGTGGGCACGGCATGGGCTTTGCTGCCTCCTCCCCACCCTGCCCTCCCTCTTACAGGTGTCTCTTCTCGGACAGGAAAAAACCACTCCCAGCTCTCACTGGGTGCCTCTCAATGGGTCAGAGGGCTAACTGGGTGCTAGGCCCAAAGGGCATGGGTACTAGGCGGGAGGGATGGGGCTCTGGCCCTAATGTGGCTATCAACCTGACATGTGAGGTGCCACACTCCGACACGGAAGAGGAAGAAGGTCCTGGGAGGGTGAGGAGCAGAGAAAAACCAAGGCAACAGGGTTAAAGTGCCTGAGGGCCTTGGGTTCTTTCCTGACATTGTATTTGACCAGGTCTTACTCCCCTTCCACTTATTATAACAGTTAAATCCTTGCCTATGCCAAGAGCTCATTCATTCATTCATTCATTCATTCAGCAAATATGTACTGAGTGTATAATATTGCCAGACATTCTTCTGGGCTCTCAGAACCCATTGGTGAACAAAACAACAAAGGGCCCTGTCCTCGTGGAGCCTGCCTTCTTGGAAGGGGAGGGACACAGAATAATACATTATAGGATGAGAGAAAGTAGGAAGTGCCACGGGGAAAATAAGGCAGAGGATAGGGACGGCTGGCGTTTTAAATGCAATGTTAAGGTAGGCCGTACTGAGAGGATGCCCTCTGAGCAAAAGTGGAGGGAGGCCGGAGTGAGCTGTGGGGATGTCTCGGTGGGGGGCGTTCCAGGCCCGGGGCAGGCAGGAGATGGAGGCAGTGAGAAGTGATCTGATTCCTGATGCAGCTACCTTCTTGAAGGAAACCCCAACAGGGTTTACTGTTGGGTGAGTGGATGTGGGGTGGGAGGGAAATAAGAGTCAAAGATGACTCCTAAAAGGTTTAGGCCTGAGCAACTTGAAGGATGGAGTCCGTTCGCTGAGCTGGTGGAGTAGGAGCCGGTTAGGGAGGAACATCCGGAGTTGGCTTATGGACTTGTGGGCTTGACAGGGGTATGGAGCTCCATGGGGAGATGTCAGGAGGGCGGGCAATTGAAAACCTGAAGGTTCGAGGGAGTGATCCAGGCCACATGGAGTTCAGAGACTGAAGGAGATCCCCTACAGAGCCAGGACAGGGAAGGGCCCAGAGTAGCCTTGGGGTGTAAAGACGGCTCGGCCAGGAAGGCTGATGCGTGGCCATGAGGTGGGGAAACACGGGGAGGGCATCCTTGAAGCCAGGTGAGGAGGTGCATGGTACTGAAAGGCCCTGCCGGAGGGGACTTGTGGTGCTGTGGAGTGGAGGGAGAGACCCATGGAGTGGGTTGACAGAGTGGCTAGAGAAAAATGGGGACCGCTAATAGAGCCAACTCTAGCTGCAATATTTCGTGCCCTTCTCCTTTGACACAGTTTCCTCCTGAATTTTACAGTGGAGGGAATGTGCTCAGAGCAGGTAGGTGCCTGGGGGCATGGCCGAGCTAGGTGTGGCGCCCTGGGGACTCCAGGTAGTCACATAGTGCCGCCTGCTTCTCCTCCTCCATGGCTCATCCACCAGGCACCGACCGCATGTCCCCTGTGTGCCAGCTACTCCACTGGGCGCTGGGTACTGAGGAGGTGGGGCTGACATGACAGTCTCTCCCCCCGTAGCTGTGTCTGCTAGAGGAACAATCAACTTGGGAGCAAATGGGGGGCTTCACACAAGGGGATCTTGAAGGGTCCATGGGATTTGGTCAGTCAGGGAAGGGGGTGTCAAGAGAGAGGGACAGGGCAAGCTGGGGAAGAGGATGGGTATACATGCCTTTCAGGTGGGACTGGGCTACCTTTGAGAAGAGGCAGCAGATGCCAGGAAGCGGGTGTGGTAGCCTGGAAGGCCCACCACCTGGATTCCACTTCCAGAGAACTTGCAGTGAGAAGCATTCAGTTGCCAGGCCCCAGCAGCGGGTGTCTGCATGCTCTGCCAGGCCTGCGGGCCCCAGCCAGTGACGGGGTGTGGCAGTGGTACCAGAGCTCTCATCCACCGGCAGTCTTTGCACTGGGGCCCCCCTTAGCCAGCCAAGGCTCCCTGCACGCTGTACTGTAGCCTGCGGCTCTTCCTCCCCTCCTTGCTCAGGTGGCAGGCCGTCTGAAGGCTTTGCCTGCCGACTCCTGCTCCCCGTCATCCACAAGTGGTGCTGCCACTGGAAATCTGGCACTTATTCTGTCTTGGTTGTCTCTGTTTCCAAGAGAATACCACCAGTATGGGGTCTTAGGTTTTACCTCTCTTCTCTCCACCAGCAAAGGCCCCCTCTCTGACTTACGGTCTCAGCAGTGCAGCCTCATGGAAGTGCGAAAGGCAGAATGCTCTCCTTCTGTCTCTTCCCTGCTAAGCCCGGGTGGGAATGGACACTCTCATGTCCTCGGCAGGGTCTCCACACCCTTCTCTTGTGACATATATGGACATTCATTTTCACATCTGCTGAAAAAGCAAGTGGTACTCACTCCAAAGCAGAGAGGAGACTTGGTGCCCTGTGATCTGTGGGGTGGTGGGTACTCTGGGCTGTGGTACCGTGGAGGGAGGGTGGGGAGAACTCCCAGCAGAAGCGCTATTTGCTCAGAGTCCTCAGGTGAACAGAGCTTCTCTAGGTAAAGGGTCACAGGGCTTCTAGGCCCGAGGCCAGAAGGGAGTTAAAGGAGCAGGAAGAGAGTGATTGTCCCAGTGACCTGTGTCTGCCTATCTTTTGCAGAAAGGAAGGCAGAGGAAGCCACGGCCACTGGACCCTGGCGAGGGCTCCAAGGACACAGACAGTTCAGCCGGGCGGCGGGGCAGCGCCGGCAGAAGGCATGGGCGCTGGCGGGGCCGTGCTGAGAGCCCAGGTGTGCCCGTGGCCAAAGTGGTACGGGCCGTTACCAGCCGGCACAGGGCTAGCCGAAGGGTCCCTCCCGCCCCACCCCCAGAGGCCCCTGGCCGCCAGAACCTGAGTGGGGCAGCAGCTGGGGAGGCGCTGGTTGGGGCAGCTGGCTTCCCACCACACGGAGACACTGGGAGTGTGGAGGGCGCCCCCCAGCCCACAGACAATGGCTTCACCCCCAAGTGCGAGATATTGGGCAAAGACGCACTGTCTGCACTGGCCCGGGCCAGCACCAAGCAGTGCCAGCAAGAGATCGCCAATGTGGTGTGCCTGCACCAGGCCGGGAGCCTCATGCCTAAGGCTGTGCCTCGGCACTGCCAGCTGGCTGGTAAGAGACAGGCATGGGCGGAGAGGTGGCAGCCCTGGGAGGTGACCTGGCAAGAATCCCACCCCCCCGTTTCTCAGAGGAAGAAAGCTCAGAGGGACCCACCTCCCTTGCCTAGCTGGTGGCCATAAGGACGCTAAGTGGCGGAGGTGGAGAGGGGCCCCAGGAGCCTTGGGCTCTGAATCCAGGGTTCTTCCTTTGGAAAGCAGGCAGCTCCCTCGTCCCATCTGGCCTCCCCTCTGTGACCTAGGGAGGGGCCTCACTGGTGCCCCCTGTTCTCTGCTCAGGTAAGATGAGCCCAGGCATCCAGTGGGACGAGGCCCGGGCCCAGCAGCCCGTGGATGGCCCCCCAGTGCGAATCGCCTACATGCTGGTGGTCCATGGCCGAGCCATCCGCCAGCTAAAGCGTCTCCTCAAGGCTGTCTACCATGAGCGGCACTTCTTTTACATCCATGTGGACAAGGTACTGTGGGGGCGGCCAAGGGGTTCTTCTGAGTGAGCAGAGCAGAGACCCAGAAGGTCACAGGCAGACAGGGTTTCTGACCTGCTCAGGAGGCCCCTAGTTAGGGAAGCAGGCCTAGAATAGGGGAACAGCCAGCACAAGGTGACATGTGCGCTCCCCATTCCATGTCACGTGTACTGTGCCCTGGGGTGGGGTGGGGAGGTCATACACTGAGGGTCCACCTGTGGCTGCTGAGGATCTCCCATTCCTCACCCCACTAGCGCTCCAACTACCTGCACCGGGAGGTGGTGGAGCTGGCCCGGCAGTATGCCAACATTCGGGTGACACCCTGGCGCATGGTCACCATCTGGGGCGGGGCCAGTCTGCTGAGGATGTATCTGCGGAGCATGCAGGACCTGCTGGAGGTGCCTGGCTGGTCCTGGGACTTCTTCATCAACCTCAGTGCCACCGACTACCCAACCAGGTATGGGGTGGTGCTCCGAACCTCCATCTGGGCATTTGGGGTTGGAGGGCCTCATAGGCCCCTTCCCCGCCCTTGGGCCTTATTTTGGGATCCACATAGTCCAGACATGGTCCCTTGGCCCTGGCCATGTTTTAGGGGAGGGAATGGTGAATGAGGATGGGGAGGAGGAGGAGGAGCCAGAGGGGTATACTAGGGTGCTGGGTCAGCCAGCCAGGGGTGCAGGATGGATGGGATGGTCTTCCTCGGGCCCTTAGGTGCCCACCACCCCAGAGCATCAACCTGGGATAGGGCACATGGTCAGGAGGCCAAGAGGTGAAGGTGAGGAGTGCTGGAGGGAGTCTGCTCTGGGCCAGTGGCCGAGCGCCCCTCATACCCAATGCCCACACCCCATTCCCTCCCCAGAACCAATGAGGAGCTGGTGGCTTTCCTGTCCAAGAACCGGGATAAGAATTTCCTCAAGTCACATGGCAGGGACAACTCCAGGTGAGGCAATGGGGGAAGAGGCCCTGGCCCTGGGGTCTCATCACAGCTCTTCCCACACTGGGGACGTGGGGCCCCACCAGGGGTTACGAAGCCTCCAGACCAGTCACAGCTGGAGGAGTGCTGGTTCCTAGGTGGATGGAACAGCCCAGACTCCATCCTACATAGCCCCCAGCCTTGGCTGGTCTGCTACCCACAGGTTTATCAAGAAACAGGGCCTGGACCGGCTCTTCCATGAATGTGACTCGCACATGTGGCGCCTGGGCGAACGGCAGATCCCGGCAGGCATCGTGGTGGACGGTGGCTCCGACTGGTTCGTGCTGACACGCAGCTTCGTGGAGTATGTGGTGTACACGGACGACCTGCTCGTGGCCCAGCTGCGCCAGTTCTACACCTACACACTGCTCCCAGCGGAGGTGGGTGACCCGGGCCCTCACCCAGGCCCAGGAGGGAGCTTGGTGGGGCGCCCACAGCTCACCGTCCACCCTGTCCTGCCACCCGCAGTCCTTCTTCCACACAGTGCTGGAGAATAGCCCGGCCTGCGACACCCTCGTGGACAACAACCTGCGGGTCACCAACTGGAACCGCAAGCTGGGCTGCAAGTGCCAGTACAAGCACATCGTGGACTGGTGCGGCTGCTCCCCCAACGACTTCAAGCCGCAGGACTTCCTACGGCTGCAGGTGCATCCCCAGGGCCCTAGTCACTGCCCCTCGGTAGGGCCTCACCCCAGCCTTTCACCAGGGTCAGAAAGCATTCAGGGTGGGCCAATCAGAGAATCTGGGGCCTTCCCCCTCGGGGCTCTCGGGGCTACTGTAGCAGCAGGAAAAGCCCCAGAGCCAATCTCTGGGCAGCACTGGGAGGGGCCCCTCCCCTGCTGGGCTCTCTGAGACCTCCAGACCCCTTTAGCCTCCTTGCCTCTCCTGCTCCAGCAAGTCTCCAGACCCACCTTCTTTGCCCGGAAGTTTGAGTCCACTGTGAACCAGGAGGTACTGGAAATTCTGGACTTCCACCTGTATGGCAACTACCCCCCCGGCACGCCAGCCCTCAAGGCCTACTGGGAGAATGTCTATGACGTGGCTGATGGCCCCAGTGGGCTCAGTGATGTCATGCTCACTGCCTACACCGCCTTTGCCCGCCTCAGCCTGCGCCACGCTGCCACCACTGCACCCCTGCCGGCCACCTCACTCTGCAGGTGAGACCTTCTGACATATTGCAGGCCCTCGGGGTGTGCTGACTGAGGGGGAAGCCAGTCAGAAAGAGACATCCCCTGTCACCAGGGCACCCCCAGTCTAAGGCAGAGGAAAATGCAAATAAAACAGACGGCAAGAGCCAGGCACATAGGTGCTGTGGGCGTGAGATTTGGGGCAAAGGAAGTGCCTGGGAACGGGACTCCTCTGAGCCTGCTCCCTGGGACTCCAGACCAAGTCAGATATGCTCATGGCATCTCCCTTTCTCCCTGATGAAACCTTCTTAGGTTTGAGCCCAGGGGCTTGCCGTCCAGCGTGCACCTGTATTTCTATGACGACCATTTCCAGGGCTACCTGGTGACGCAAGTGGTGCAGTCCTCAGTCCAGGGGCCGGCAGAGACGCTTGAGATGTGGCTGATGCCCCAGGGGTCGCTGAAGCTGTTGGGGCGCAGTGACCAGGCCAGCCGGCTCCAGAGTTTGGAGGTGGGACAGGTCCTTGCCTTGCTTTCTCCTGACCCCCAGTAAGACTGAGTAGTGGGAAGACAGGGCGAAACACTGAGGGAGGGGCAAGGACTGGGTGAGGCCTTTCAGGACTGAGTCTGTGGATTCCTCCTTCCCAGGGACAGCAGCCTTGGCGGTGCCTTGTGCACATCTGTGGGTCATCCCTGCATGCACACTGGGAGGGGACCTCCCACCTGGGGTGCACAGAGGACGTGCCGTAGTCCCAGAGGAGACCACAGTTCCACTGTACTGCAACCTCATCTTCCAGACTGCAAGGGTTTCCTTCTAGGGGGACGTGGACATTCCATTTGGGCTACTCCTGTATGTAGGTCTCACTCGGAGGCCTTGGCTTCGTGTGGGGATGTTCTCCAGGCAGGACTTTGAACCTTACCTCTGCCTTCCTGCCCCACCATTGCAGACCATGTCAGAATGAGAGCCTAGAGCAGATTCTACTCCAAGACCTTCATTTTGGAGGTGGGGAAACTGAGACCCAGAGGGAGACAGTGACTAGTTCAAGGTCACACAGTGTGTTAGAGTAGAGAGGAGGATTTTCCCCCAGGCTCCTGCCCAACCGCCTCTCTCCCTACAGGTTGGCACCGAGTGGGACCCCAAAGAGCGTCTTTTCCGGAACTTTGGGGGGTTGCTGGGGCCACTGGATGAGCCTGTGGCCATGCAGCGCTGGGCCCGGGGCCCCAACCTCACAGCCACTGTGGTATGGATCGACCCCACCTATGTGGTGGCCACATCTTACGACATTGTGGTGGATGCAGAGACTGAGGTCACGCAATACAAGCCCCCACTGAGCCGGCCCCTGCGGCCAGGGACCTGGACTGTTCGACTGCTTCAATTCTGGGAACCCCTGGGTGAGACCCGCTTCCTCGTGCTGCCCTTGACCTTCAACCGCAAACTACCTCTCAGGAAAGGTAAGGATCTAGTTCCCAAATGATGCCCAGAAGCCAAGGAGGTAACCCCAAGAAGCTGACCATCAGAGCTGACCCCCATCACTAAAGAAGGGGAAGGGGGAAAGTGGGGAACTTGATCGTCTGCCCCTTAGCATCCTAGGGCTGTGCTGTGGTGTGAAGGGGAAGCTTTGGAGTCAGGTAGACGTGGCTTTGCAACACAGCTTTGACGGTTGTGCTGTTACTCTTAGCAGTCTACTTCCTGAGCCCCAGTCTCATTAAGCGTAAAGTAGGAATAATGTAACTATTGGAGATCTCCTGGGTGCATGGAACTCAAATCCACTCAAACTAGCTCAAATAAAAAAGGGGAGCTATTGGAGAATGCAGGGCTGTGCCCCACAGATCCCAGAAAATGTCTCGAGTCTCACTGGAAACCAGATGTGCTTTCTCAGTCTCTCTGAGGGGCTTCTCATGCATCATCCTGTCTTCCCTCTGTGTGTTAGCCTCAGGCTCCAGCTTTTTGATACATGACACATGGCCTCTTAGGGCAACAGAGACTGACCAGGGCCTGGTCCCCAAGTCCACATTCTTTGGACAGCAAATCTGACTGTATGGCCTGGTAGGCAAGGTCACATGACCCTCCACCCATCAGCTGAAGCCAAGGGAGCCTCAAGGCTGCAGGTGCCTCAAGGGGGGGGGCCTATGTCCCCTAAGTAACTAGTCCCTGGGAGACATTTGATGTGAGTATGCGGGTAAAAGTGGCTGGTATGCAGTACGTGCTCAGTAGGTCGGTACATGTTTCCTTCCTCTGGCTACATCCTATCACAGAGAAGGTGGGTCAGAGTGGGGACAGAGCAGTGGGTGGGCTGCGGTAGACCCCTAGCAGGCAGCTGCACCCTGCTCTCCCAGGACTCACAGCCTGCTGGAGGGGATGAGGGAGGAATGGAGGTCAGCTTTATAGTGGTGGGTACTGGAGCTGAGCCTGGAATAGGCTGGATTTGCCTAGACAGAAGGGTATATTGAGGGAACAAAGTTGGCAGGTGTCTGATGCACGAGGGAAGCAGTGGGGGGAACAGGATGCAGGGGGGTGGCAGGAAAGAAGACTGGCAAAGCAAGCAGGGCCCCACAGCCGGAGGGCCTGAATATGAGGCTTCTGATGGCTCTGGACATGGTTGGGAACAGGTGGGGGTGACACAAGCCAGACCATTACGAGAGAGTTACCTTATTTTCTAAAGTGCCCCAAACCCACTATTCTACTTAATCCTCAAGTTGCGGATTCAGGGTTGACTGTCTT